>WEIU01014025.1:595895-607968 GCA_013389925.1 Aegithalos caudatus
CAAAGGTGTAAAATCAAACATTTCTTCAAGCACCTTTATCTCTGTGAAGTCAGTAAACTGTATTCAGAAAATTATGAGCCAAAAGCTTGCTCCCACATTTCCCCCCACACCTTAAAGCCAAATGAATCACAACAGATGCTACTCATTTGGCAAGAAAGACAACTCAAGCTTCTTAAAATGTGCATTTGTAAGACAGAAATAACTGCTAAGCAAGCAGTTTATGTTTTAATCACTTACAGGAAACTAACAGTCAAAAAACCCCAACCACACCACAAAAAACCCACCAAACTGTTTAAATTAATTTTTTAGCTAATGCTGGAAACTAAGGCATTTTTTTAAGTCCACAGAAATGTCTACAAAATGCCAAACTGAATTACAGTTTAAATTTATGTGTGATACCAGAGGCATGTTTCAGCCATCGCTTTTCAACACTACACATTGAAATCAACATCAGGTCTCTCTCACTCTAATTTCCCTTTCTTCTTCCTGGTTTGCCAGAACAAATGCTTTTTTTACATATTAAATTCACAAAAGGTCGACTGCCAGACAATATTCCACATACAGAATTAAAAGGAAAAGCAAATCAAAATTCATTGTCTTTAGTTCTTAGGAACAATACACAGTGAAGTTACCCTTAACACTGTTTTCTTAAAATGCAACAAGCCTTAGCTTCCTGAACATTAAACCCAAAAAAGAGCCAGCAGTTTGAGAAGCCTGAGCCTCCTATTGCTACACAGCAATACCAAGTGTCCATGCTGTTACAGAAAAATTACTGGTTTCTTCTTCCAAAAGCAGACTAAGCCATCTAATTTTTCTGCTGGATCTTCATCAGCCTGATACATAATATACTGTTGCAAGTTCTGATGAAGACAGGAAGATATGATTTTTAACTGTTCTCAGCATGAGAAATGTCATGGTGGTATTTCAGATGCATAATTAATTCTTGTACCTGTAATAAGAGGAAGGAGTCCACAAATTATCATCCAGAATAATTAAGGAACAGAATTCAGAAATAAATCCATGTAAGGGAACACAGAATGAAAATGCAGGAAGACAGGCAAACATCTACAACATATTTATGTGAGATTCCTACTGTCAAATATTTAATTTATATAGGATGTAAAGAGAAATAATTTTTCTCTTTTCGATTGAAAGACTACAGATGATACTTCAAAGCATTCACAAAAAACAGCAACTAAAACAGTACAGCTCAATGTTGACTTTTGCCTTATTCTGTTCATGCCTCAATTCCATCTATGCTGCTAATATGGCAGTTAATAAGATGGAGATTATTTCAGTATGTTTGCATTAAAAGGTAACAGAAGTCCTGTTCATAAGGTTATATTTACAAAAACAATCAACCACAGAGGTGACTTAAGCAAAAAAAACCCCAGTTTTCTTCATTTCATAAAGAAGGATGAAATATAATTTGATAATTGATAAAATAAATAGTAAAAAATTGTGTATTCAAGTTCTTTTCTGGTCAATTAATAAGAAAAAAATAAATATTTATACTCAATAAATGGTACAACATGCAGTCATTGATTTGTTACGCTCGAAAAATAACCACCACCTACCAGATCTTTAATCTTCTTGTTGACATAAATCAAGCTCTGTTTAGGAAGAAGGTAGAAATCAGCAATAAGGTATACAAGGAAACTTTTTAAATCTACTGAAGACAGATACTGTTTATAAGCCAGCAACTGGGGGGAAAAGTCCAAAAGCTTGTTTTAATTCAAGAAGGATGTGTCTCTGAACACCACAGTAGCCCAACTGGTAACATGTGATCCGACAGTGACAAGAGCAGAGGTCTTCTACAAACTTAAAAAGAAGGCAAAGCAAAACCACCAAAAACCAAGCTCTCTCAAACCACAGGCCTAATTTTCTTACACCAGTTCTTAGTTTACTTGAGAAAGTATGTTTCTCTGCTCCAAGCTGACAGCCAAACAGAGCTGATGACACTGAAAAAACTGATTATTATGCTTCAAAGAAAAATATTCTTGCTAGTGCATGGAGAGGAATATTGAGCGGTGTTCTTTGAAGCACTGACAGTAAGTGGATATAGTTAATATTTAATTCAAGTAGCTGACATGGTACAGATCCATCTGCACACCCCTCAAGTCTATATTTTGCCAGTTTCTCCTTCATTTTATAGGCAGCTCATTGCTCTCTATTCTGTGTTCTACCTTGATTAGCTTGATATCAGCTTTCTGCTCAGTGCTCCTTTGTCTTAGCAGACTTTTTTTTAATCAAAGAAGAACTTTTTTCTTAAAAGAAGAACATTTATTCTTGTTGATGATTTCAGAACTGTATCTTAAAAATTCTGCTTATGCTCAGTGATCTTGTGTGCTATTTAAATAGATGGAATTGTCATTTCTGTAGAGGAAATGCCTTCTGCTTGCCAGTATCACAGGCCTCAAGCCCATACTTTCTTCTGATGACTTTCTACCCCAGGTATTTTAATGTAGCTGTTTGCATTAAGGTTTATCCTGACCATTTTCAAGGCAGCACAGGTTTGTAACAGTTAACTACAATCCTGCTTACAAGCTAGAACCAAAATACTGTTTTTAAAAACAGCAAGCAGTAAATCTTTATAGCAGCTTAGTGTGGGGTCCTTAATTCTGTGTACAAAACAAGATCCAACTGTTAGCTTATTGGCTTCTCTACACAATCAAAGAGTACATTTTAATTACTGATGAGAAAATACAAAATTGTGATTTGAGCAGAGGAAATGTGTATTGTAACATAAATCTTACAGCCATCAAGAGCTCAAAACAGACAGCCCAGCAAGACCCGTAGTGTTAGAATTGTAGCTTTTCATGTATTGTGGTGATTAAATTGAGATTTTTTTCTTAAAGATACTAATTGAAGCAGATATACCTTCAAAATCTGCATTTTCCATCATACAGATAAGCAAGGTTGCTTTACTTACCCATACCAAAAACTTCTTTTTTTCTAAAGGAGTCTGCAATAAAATGAAGGACTGCAGGTCACAGCTACCCTGACTTGTGTCAGGCTGAAGGCCTAGCTGGGAACCCTGCACTGACAATTGCCAGCTCACAGTTTACAGGACATTATCTCCATCTCCTGTATGGCTAGGACACTATTTCCTATGCAAATATACACACACACACACACAAATTATATTCCACAGGTTCAGCAAGTCCTTGCAGCAAAGAAGACACTACATAGGCTCTGCATCACATCCAGACAGCACACAGATGGATGTCTAAGTAACACAGGCAAGCATATCACTTAAGGAAAAGAAAAAAATAAACCCTCCTCCAGCTAGTAGTCCTCCACAGTGTCTGATCTATCTGGAGAGAATACAAGGGTATCGTCATGCCCTCTTCTAAAACCAGGATCTCCTGAAAAACAGCTGAAGCCACAGTTAGTCAGATGGTGCCCAGAGCTGCAAGAAATGAGACAGAAAAATCCCTTTAGCACTTTAAGGGTGATTTTTGTAGGAGAGCAAGGCAGAAGACAGATGGTAAGTATCCAGTGAAATTGGAACAGGTAATGTAGCTGGAACTGCAGATGAAGTAGACAGGCTGTATCTCACAAGAAAAAGCAGCGATCCCAGATGTCTTTTCCTCAATAAAGCTAACAGAAGGAGGCCCTCACCATCCTACTTACACAGAAAAAATGGACAGAAGAGAAGCAAAAAGGCTACCTCAACATTGGCAGAGCAGATGCTATTAGGTTAGGAAAGTGATGCAAGTGGTCTTCATTCACAAAAGATCCTCCTCAATCAGTAATGTGCACATGACATCCTCTTTAAGTACATTAGAAATCAGCTACAAAAGCATGGCCAGATGTTCAGTCACACTAAATTAATCCTATCTACTACTTCAGGTAAGAATTTAACAGTATTCCTCAATCCTCCTTTCCCTCTCCTGCATATTACCATAACTTCTGCGATATTGCCTGAATTGGAAGAGTATATTAGCAGGGACAAAAATCAGAAGCCAATACAGCATTGTAAGGTTCCCCTATAAGAAACAGAAAGAGGAGAGCAGCAGATTTCTTATTCAGAGAATCACTCATGATTACCCATCTAGAGAGCTGAAAAACATACAAGTCTAACACCTAATATTGATATGGAAAATTCTCCTTGTAGACCTTGTCCTTTGGCTCCACAATACAAGACCTAAATGACTTCATCCGTTGCAGAGACCTCTCTTTTTGTCTCCCAAAGTGGAAAGAGCTCACTAAGAATAATGAACATTAAGAGAAGAGAGCATGTCTGCATTATCTTCTGCTGCAGCATAATCAACTACTCAACTGTACAGTCATACTAGCAATATTTAACATGTTTTCCAAAATTATACTGTCTGGCATACTATACCCTGAATAAATATGTGGTGGCTGTACAGTACATGTAACAAACCCAGAGATGAGTCAAAGCCAAATTTCCCCTCCATTTGGCCCAGGTTTACGGTGCCAACTATTAACCAAGTTTAGCTGGCGTACAATATCTCCATGTGCCAATATTGTTCAGAAGGAGAACAAGCTATTAGAAATAATGAATTGACACTGAGTTGATGCCAATTTTTGGCCCAAGTCTACAGAACTTTTCCTTTGCAAACACAATATCTGTTGTATGACATCTTCAACAAATAATTCTAAACAATTTTTTGTATTTAACTTTGTATCTAGAAGAACTTTGTTTCCCCCAGACTTGGATTAAACACATTCATAATTACTCAAGCACTCCTTACTAAAAGGAGCAACCGCTCCTTAGAATGCTCCTTAGTAGCAATACCAGCACCACTTCCAAGTCTTGTCATTTTCATCTTGGTAATGTTTCAATTCTGAGCCACTTCTCTATTTCTAGAGCTGGTATACTAGAGAAGACAGTTAACAATTCCCTTAGGTACCAACTTGATGTCTTTGGCTACTTTATTCCATATGTATGTATGGATTATGTATTAATAGAATCATCATGTTTTAAGTACTTAAATATATATATCCTTTAAAAAAAGTTACTCAGTGTTTTTTATTAAAAAATCTAGTAATCTTGAGTGTCCAACCGTCCCTCATAAAGTACAGTACAGCAGCTTTCAAGATGTGGAAAAATGACAACACTAGCATTAGTCATATTAGAGTATCCAACTTCTACGAAAAAAAAAAATTAATTATACACCTATTATCCACTTATTTGGGAGGAAAGAACACTTGGCTGACTTCACAGGTGCTCTTCACCTGAAAATGACCAAGGCCTGAAACAAACAGTCACAGGGGTTCACACCATCTCCACCCAGCACCTCTCCTACAATTTAGATCTAATCTACCAGTTTTAACTCTATGGAGCCAGTGTTCAGTCCAGCACACAAATGCAGTTTCATGTTCAGCAGCCATGGTGTAGGTGGCAAGGAGCCAGCACAGCTGACATGTTCCTACACAGGAAGCACAAAGATCATCTGTGCCTGCCTACAAAGCAGGAGATGCACCAATGCCTAAGAACAAATAAATGCCTCCATCAAGAAGATAAGCTGGCTCATTTCCATACTGCACATGTGAGGGCAGGGATAAGGGAGAAGAAAAAGCTAAGGGGTTCACTCCTAAAAGACAGGCCCAAGTAACATAGACTGTATTATATGCATTGCCATAATACATCTGTTTAAACCAAAACATTTTCCTTGCATTATGCAATCAGTTGCACTACTCTAAATGGAGATCTAAACTGCCTCAGTTCCGCTCAGAGACACAAATAAACTTTTTCTTGTGATTGCTTTCCAGTGGAAAAAGTACTGAAAGAAATATCACAAGAGCCCTGATTACATCAAAAGCCTTATAACAGAGCTCTGATTAGACAAAGGTAAAGTTGCGCAAGGAAAGAGACTGGTGACTTTCTACAGCCGTGTTAAATATTTGTTTCCATATTTGTTACGTATTTAAAGTATCAGACTCAAACTCTAGTATGGTTCAGTCCTTCTCTTAGACTAGTTTTCCAGTGAGGAAAAATAGGAAACCAGCTCTCCTGGCACCGTCTGGCGCTGCTGTATGTGAGTCCCACAGTCGACAAACAACGAACTGCAGTTTACGCAGACCCACTGCTTTAATGCCTAAACAATATCCTAGCTATCTCTTCTGTGCTAAAGAACAATATTTGACTAACGCAGCACAAAGGTTCACAAATTGCACCAAAACCTCCACTGCAAACAAACCTCCTCCTGTTCTGCTGGCAGCACCAGCACCCCAGCACAACCAAACCTCTCCAGCACCCGTCCCCACGCACGCCGCAGGTCCTGCGGGCAGCCACCTCTGAGTCGAGACTGGAAGGAACAGCTTGCACGGGGAGTGGCAAACTTGGGATTTATTCTGAAAGCTTCACGTGGATGTCAACAGTATTTTTCCCTAACTCCAGTCATACACTCTGCAGCATTTTCATGCCCTGCAGAAACAAACCATGGTATGGCCTGCTTCAAAGAAAAAACAGTGACCCATAAATAGCTAGCTACATCAGAATTAAATATGTAAGAATAAAGAAAAAATATGCTATTTAGTACTGAAAAGAGCTTATAGCCATCACCATGTATCCTCACACCAAGTGATCTTTTCTACTATACTGCAACCAGACCATGGAAAAACTAATGTTTCAAGTTTCTCAATTCAGTGCCATTTAATGCACTATTTGTATCTATTCATTGTATCTATTCACTGTTTGTATCTATGTATCTATTCATAGATTTACAGCATTAACACACCAATTTTTTAAATCTGCAAAGATTGAAAGACCATAAAATATGAATATATTAACTAAAAATTAGGTCAATACAATATTGAAGCAAATAGCACCCATATTTTACCTAAAAAAAGTATTCACTTTGTCCATAAAGGATGCTTTTTACTACATGTCTTAGAAATAATTAGACAAAAAAACCAACATGAAATTTCAAGCAAATGAACTTGCTGTGTGCTGGCCAAGTGTTTCATGAATCACAAATACATCACACTGCACCTTTAGAATAAGGCCAGGAATCTTTCATAATTTGTGAACTTGACAACAACTAAATCTGTAACTTTCACAAATCTTGTATCAACAATATGATTCTCTTTTTAAGTATCACCATCCAGTTATAAGTAATAAATTGTTTGCATTAACCCTCCGAATCAGCTGCAAGAAATACAACATCTAAAGAACATTTTTGAGGAAAAATAAGCCAATCACTGCAACACAGCCCACTTAGGCAGCTAGAAAAAGACCTACTGTATATGAGACAAAGCCAGGTTTGGAATGATGCTTCTGCTACTTGAAGAGTCATGTAAACCATTCATAGGTATTATTCATTACTCTGAGGTGGAATGAGAGGTGAAAAGTATCCTTTAATTTATTAAGCTTTGCGAATGGTTAGGCATAGATAAATAATACCCAAGCCATAGTCAAGTACCCAACTCAGTTTGCTAGACCACTTGCTTACTCTTGGCTTTAAAGATGTGAATTCTAACAAAACCCCATTTATTTTCTCATGTCTAATTCCTTAAATAGCTAAAACTGTCAACCAAAAAAAGCCTCCTTACAACACACATGCTTCCCTAAGTTGAGTAAGAACACTCAGTTAAATACATTTTTTTCCACATGTTTAAATGACCAGTATTATCCTCCACTTCCAAGTCCAAGCCTATTCAAAAGAGTCTTTTGAAATAACCTTCAAAATACCATGGCTTCTATTTACAGACAAGAAAAAGATACCTCTGGGAGAAAACGTGCTAGTTTTCCTTATCTCCACTGAATAGTCATATTAACAGCTTCTGCAGTACTGCAACACAAACACTGGGTGACAGGATTAAGGCACTGGAAAACGTCTGAACATACAGATAGCATACAAACTAACTCAAGCTCAGAAGCAATGAGAACCCTTTTAAATGGGTGAATGAACGGTTAAATGAAAAAAAAAAGAGCTAGATCAGATACACATTCCCATATTTTGTCAAAGTCACTGTAACCTTAAGAACTTCTAGAGACACAGATATAGCATTTTTAGTGGATGAATGATAAGTGCTGTACCCCGTGCTGAGGAAACAAGCTGAGATAAAACCTCACATCCACAATTAAGAGTGTGAAGAAAATGAGGCTTATTTATTCCTCTCCTAGCACCAGAAGTCCAAGCTATTTCCTCAAAGTGAAAATCTTACTTCCCAAATGCCTCCTACCATCTGTCAAACAGTTTTAGCTGTTCTCAAGAAGCTTCTTATGCTACTATAGACATTACATCTGCAACAGATTTCCTTCTTGTAGAGTACAGATGGGATTAAACACTGTTTTATAACAAATATAGCAAAATACTGCTCCAGATTTCAACTGGGTACAATCCAGAACCAGTTACTCTGAATATAACACTTTTAACATATCTGCTACTAATCAGTGGTCTATTATGAGCACTGTTTCCCAAACCCCACTTGCTGCATTTATAGAATTCAACACTCTATACAGGCCTTCCTTTTAGCCAATGTCAGTCCTCATAACATCAAACTCCACCATGGTCTGAAATTACCAAAATGAGACAAATTACCAGAAAAGCATGCAAATTGCTGTTCCCAAAAGCTGGACAAGCATATGGTTTAAGTTAAAGCTACAGACAGCTGCTTCTACTGCGTCTTAACTGATGGAGCTTCTTAGCCAGAGAAACTGCCTCCTTGATCAGAAGCTAATTTAGAAAAACGTCCCCCAAACAATGCGGATTCTTTAAATCCAGGATCCGAATTAGTCTACGACTCGGCAACAATACATCTCCTCTACTAGTTATCAATACCATGCAGTATTCTTCCAAAGTCCATAACTCATTTTTTCTTATTTCTGGTTACTAGAACTTCTAACATCTGGAAAACTTGTGCAAATCACACTTATCTCAATATTTGTTCACACATTCTCAAGAGAAGCAAGAGCCTTACAAAGCCCTTCATATTACTAATTTAGCTTGAAACTCAGAGCATCGTTCTCCACTTTGTTTTAGTGGGAGAAGCATAGGCAGCAGAGAAAAGGAAGGGAACTATTTGCCAGCTGAAGCTAAACACAGAGGATATCAACTTTACCCAAAAGACAAGAGAACAGCAAAAGAAAACACTCAAGCAAGATTCATAGTCTTCTAAAATGAATCAAAGGCATTGGAGAAAACATTTTTTGTCGGGCTAGGTTGTTTTTAAACAAAACAAATGACCAAGTCTGTGCCCATCATTTCTTCTGTCTCAAACAAGATTTATTTCTTATATATTACCATCAGCCAACTGTTTAAATAGAATATAATTGTAACTGCTGCCTAACAAACCAGAAAAGATTAACTAATTCAACCTCATTACGATCACAGCAGAATACTGAGGGGGGCGGGGGGAAGCCAAACAGCAAAGGCAGTTCACTCAGGAAGTCATCTAAAGAATCATTTCACACTTAGGAGCAGTATTTTTAACTTCCACACCAACTCACCAAAACAGCCTAGGCAAAGAGCTACACTGCTTCAATCTTCCTGTGAAAACAGCGACTATACAAAAACCTCCCTCAAAAAGCTTTCTGCTAAGGCTCCTCTGCTTCCCAACTGTACATCTGCTGTAGAACAAGATCTTCATTAACTGCATAGGCTGTTATGAAACACAATATACCTGACCAAGATGTTCACATTACAGTTCAGAGAATTAGGATCAGGAACTTCTGTGTTTGTACTACTTTACATTGCATAGACAGGAGAAAAACACACACTTGTAGGGAGTAAGATTATGCCATTTTCTACAGCTAAGACTATTTTTTCACTGAAGGTCTTTTTCTGTTTTTCTTCTTTTGTTCTTTTTCTTTTTCTTCTTTTGTTTCTTCTTTTGTTGAACAATGAAAATTGTTCTTCTGTGTTTAATCACAAATGTGAGTAATATAGAGCTTGATGCGTGTTCATTAAAAAGAAAGAGAACTAAAATAAACCACATTGCTTGGTCCATTGGGAAGTTTCAAGTATACGACATCATGTAAACTCTCCAACAAATTTATTTTCTGTTCTGAAACAGAAGACCAAGAGACTAAGAGATAAGTTATTTGACAGACAGCCTAAAGGAGGATGAATTACACAGCACAGGAAGAGGGAAGGGAGAAAAAGGCCCTTAGAAAACCTTCCTGCTTGCTTCAGGAAACAGAATTTGTGGGAAATGCAGTGGGGAAGCAGGTGGTAAAACAGTAATGAGTGAAGAGATGAAAGCCTAATAACTGACTCGACACAGTTCATTAAAACTTGGCTGAGTGTTCTATGCAAAGATTTGCTGGACAGAGAGGAGGCTGGAACACAACTTCACAGAATACAAAGTATGCATAGTTTCTTTACTAGGTAGTTGCATAGCCATTTATCTGAAAGTGTAACAGCAGCCTAGACAAAAGAGAATGGGTAAGTGCTGTATGGCCTCAGACCCTTCTCGAACACTTCAACAGAATTTAAGAAAAGGCAATCTAAAAATGAGCCATCTTCAATAAATTTCCCCAAAATTATTTTCCTTTCATTTCTGCATTTTATTTATCTTTGGAGCAAAACCTGAGATAATACAGCAAGCAGTATTAAAAGTATAGGAGCACAGAAGTCTGGCTTTCTGTCCCAGTTCAGTTCCCTGTAAAAGGTTTACAAGTACAACATTGTCTCCTGCAACATCAGAAAACTCCTCCCTGACTTGTAAAAGTTAACAAACATCAACAAGCATTTAGAGAAGGGAGTTTGAGGTACTCTGGGGTTTTACAAATACAACAGAGATATGAGCTGGATAGCACTTTATGAAAAAGTCATTTTTTAAGTAATTTGACAAAGCAGTCCTTTCCCTGACCCATGATTAAAGTAGAAAAAGGATTATGTATTGCTAACTCTAAGCTACATCAGCCTCGAAAAATTTGGTTTACTTACAACATGATTTTTAGTCTTTTCAAAGCTAAATGAGTCTATGACCTTCACAATTCTACAATTAAAAAAAAAAACTTAAAGAGGAGCCAAAGGGTCCACAACTGACAACAATCACACATCTCTTTTTTACCCAAATAGTTTGAATTCTGAAGTAGACACATGAAATCAGCATCTAGAAAGAAGGGCTCTATGGCTAGGTTTTGGAAAGTTGTATAATCACAAAACAAATTACTTCAAAGTTCAGAAGTTTTGACTAAAAACTAGTACTTTGGCTAGAAGGACAAATGACCTCAGAAGCTTGCAGAGAATTCTAAAACAAAACACCACACTGAAAATTTCACCAGTCTCTTTTACAGTTACTTGATAGCCAAAAACATAACTATCTTCTTCTCATATTCTCCCCATCATTTAAAACCAGAACTGTATCAAGTCTAAACTCTCCCTTGCCAAACAAGAGACCCGACAAAGGCAAGAGGGAAACACCGCTCTTTACACAGTTCTGTTGCTGCCCATCATGTTCACTAACAACTCAGTACTAACTCCTTGTCTTTTCAAAACTGAGGTTGATAATTAACAAGCGTCAGCAGGGCCCCTATTACTTTACCACTCAACAGATGAAATAGACATATATATGCATATTTCCTATGATTAAGATGAAATGATTGAAGTTATGAAAGTTGCCAGGTGAAATCAACTGTTTCTAAAAGATTTTTAAATCCTGATCTCAGCCCCACGAACTCTATTTTGGACAGCGGCAGCACAAAACACGTTAGAAATATCTCCAGTGACACACCGAATTGATGGCTTTCCTCCTTTCAGGAGAAGACTTCTACAGCGCACTGCACTAACACACAATTTGTGAACACTACCATTTCAAGTAACCGTATGATCCTCATCTGCAGGATCACCGTGTCCGTTGAGCAAAACCCCCTTGGAGCCCAGGCTCTTTAGGAAGCGAGCCATTTGCCAGGCTTGCTAATAGAGATGCAGAAGCGCGGCTGGCAGCGCCACGGGACTGGGGACAGTAACTAGGTTTCGCTCCCCAGGGCACACGGCTCCAGCGCAAGATTATTTCCCCAGCGCGAGGGGAAGGAGGTTACCGGCAGTAACAGGCGCTACATTTTAACTGCATTTAACAACACCGGTTTCAGCGGCGGCTCGCGGGCGGGCGGGCCCGGGCCGCGGGCACGGCACTGGCAACAGCCTGCCCG
>WEIU01014025.1:608837-636783 GCA_013389925.1 Aegithalos caudatus
TCTTAAACACCTCCAGTCTTTTCTTAAACACCTCCAGGGGCGGACGGGTTGCTCCACCACCTCCCTGGCCACCCCATTCCCACGTTTAAATACCCTTTCTTTGAAGAAATCCTTCCTAATGTCCAACTTAAACCTTTTCCTGCATCTTGTGTCCCTTTGTCTTGTTGCTGGCTGCCTGGGAGGAGAGACTGACCCTCACCTGGCTACAACCTCCTTTGGGGGAGTTGGAGAGAACAATAATGTTACCCCTGAGCCTCCTTCTAGCACTTTTATACACATCCTTGGTAATAAGAACCACCACGAGCAACTCCCATATATTACTGTATTTCAAGTAACATCAGCGTGTACCTCACGTTATCACCTGCCAGTTGACAGCGCTGAAAACAGTTGGAAAATGCAGAGCATCTTCACTTATTTCAAGGGAAAATACTGTCAGTACATTCAGAAGGTATCTGGCACCTTGAGCACTGACCCCCAACAAATGACGCAGAAAAGTTGACGTAGGATTAATGTTCCCAGCTCCGAAAATAATTCTTCTTGCTCCATCCAATTTTCATAAAATCATCTGCTATATCTCAATTATGTAGCACTGTGACTAGGAGTCCATTATCTTGGGCTAATGTTCCACTCACAATCTTTTCATTCTGTTCCTTGGAATCAGAGTTAATTAACAGGCTGACTATTCTTTTCTCGGTACTTTTTAATGTTAATGCTTCTGTAGAAAAATGTGTATATATTCCTGGCTGTGGAAGATTGCTTTGTCTTCTCAGCAATGAGGTATAAGATGTTGAATAATAAAGAGAACATATCTAATGATGAAAACAAAATTGAAGTTTCTTTCTACAAAGCTCTTTATAATTAAACAATACTTCTTCCCAAAGGAAGGCTCTGGAATGAGATAATTCACTCTGACGAGAGCTACTCACCCAGGCTTTCTTACTGTGGAGCTTTAATTCACAAGGGTGGTTGCAGTCTACAGAGCAGACTGAGTCTAGCTTTGGGAAGCAGTCCTGCGCATGTGTGCAATTCATGACTCATTTATGTCTTGCCTTGTGACAGAGCAGTGCTTCAAAAGCTATTTTCAAGGACACCATATTTTCATACTTCAACACTTTAAGAGCCCCATAAAAAACATAGAATTCTTCAAGTTGTGCTAAACACCTGTGGAGGGGTCACAGTTTCAGACATACAAAGTATGTGATATCAGGCTGTCGTGTGCAGCTGAGTGTGCCAGTGAATCCACACTGTGCTTTCTGCTTCTCCTGGAGGGCACTGGTAAACTCTTGTTACTTATTCCTCAGAATGCTTTCCTAGCTTTATAGAGTTCCTGTGGTCTTGTCTGAGATAGAAGGGGGAGGCTGGCAGCACACCAGAGTAGAAAGAGTTTGTGGAGAACTCAGGCCTCTCCTCACAGGGCTTACACTGGATCATATGTGTGCTGATGCTTTCATGGGTTGTATACACAATGCTGAATTATGTCTCAGATATTTTTCATTAAATGACCTCTTATAGGGTAAATGGGGGTTAAATGCCCTTAAAATATCACAGCTTCAGATCTGAGGACACAGAGAACTGATGAGTAGTGGGAGTTTGCACCTCATTCCTTAGGATTGTCAGGTGGAGAAAATGCTCTAATTATCACCACAAATACAGAGAATCATAGATAATTTGGGTTGGAAGGGACCTTTAAAGGTCATCTAGTCCAAACTCCCTGCCAAGTGCAGGGATATTTCCACCTAGACCCTCACATGCTCACAGCCCCATCCAACATGGTCTTGAATGCTTACAGGGATAGGACATCAGCCACTTCTCTGGACAACCTGTTGCAGTCTTTTACCACCCTTCATTGTAAACGAGTTCTTCCTTTTATCTAGTCTGATTCTGCCCTCATTCAGTTTAAATCCATTCTCCGTTATCCTATCACTGCATGCTCTCATGAAAAGTCTTTTCCTTGCTTTTTTGTTGGTCCCCTTTAGGTACTGGAAGGTGCCATAAGGTCTCCATAGCCTTCTCTGTGCAGAACAGCCCCAGCTCTCACAGCCTTTTAAGAGATGTGCTCCATGCCTCTGAGCCTCTTCATGGCTGTCCTCTGGACTTTTTTCAGCAGGTCCAGATCCTTCTTAAGTTGGGGATCCCAGAGTCAGATGCTCTGGACTAGAAAAACCATTTCCCTGTGCTGTATAAATCTCTGACCAGAAATAAACAAACAGGAACCCCACAGCTAGCAGAATAAAAGAATTATGCATTTTTTCCTGTAGAAACACCAGAACTACCAGTCCTGTTAATTTGAGGGTCAGAAAAAGGATGTGAAAATTGCTCAATGAAGGGGGAGAAGCTGCTTTCCATCTTTGACATAGGCTTTTAATTAGGGCATATTTCCAACCCATTTAAAATAGCAAGGATTCAAGTAACATAAAGGTGGATCTGATGTTTGAGATTGTCAGGGAATGGCAAGGACAGGACTATTCGCTAAGGGAGGGGTTTGTGGGGAGCCAAAATTGGTAACACAGCTGTCAGGGCAGGTACCTCACTATCCAGGACCCACTCTCACATTCAGAGAGTTGAGCCAGATAGACCTAGAGACAGTCACAGTCAGCCAGAAGTCCAGATCGTAAGGCAATAAATATCAATGAAGAGAGAGATGTGAGGTGAAGCCAGGAGCAAAATCCCTTAGTTGTGTTTAGGATGAGGTCCAGCAACCACCAAGGCAACAAGAGCAGGCTGATGTCAAGCCAGGGGGTCAGGCCAAAAGTTGAAACTTGAATCAAGACTTAACTATCTCACAGACTTAATACTCTTCTAACAAAGCTCAAGTAAGGTGTGAGGACCCAGGGCTGTGCTTAAATAGAGCTCTTAGGTCTATGGGTATAAGTAGAAGCTGCAGATGAGGCTGCTTAGAGCCATTAAGGCTTATTAGTGCCCTCAGGACCACAAAGAGTTATCTAGACCCTTTTTTCCTTACAGAATAAAATTTACAGTAATATATTTGTAGTAATATATTGAAGCAAGCTTTTAACTGCACAGCTGCTCCCTTCTGATTCAACTCTTGTGAAAGGGTTGACAGAAGAGCTATGTGCTAGATATGAAGCTGAGCCACAGGAAGAACAACTTCCACCTGAAGTGTGGAAGCTTCTGGCAGTGCCACCATCTCAGGGTTAGTTCCCAAGTGCATCTGTTCTCAGAAAACAAGACAAAGTACTTCAGAGTTGAAGGTGAACAACAAAAAGTTAGAATGTTGTTTTGTGGTTGTGCACATCGTTGATTATGATATCTACATGATTAGAGCTGGTAGATGCTACAGGAACACAAACAAGGTCTGTTCAAAAAGAAGATAAAAATTTGCATTATTCTCAGATAACATGCTTGCAGAGTCGCTAGAGGATATTCATTGTAATCCTGCTGAGTGTTGTCTTATTATCTAGTGTTAACACACGCCACTTGGGGCTTTACTGGTAAAGGAAAACAGAGAAAGACTAAAAGCAACAGCAGAGCCTGAAGTAATGTGAGAATTCTGCAGTCCTGGCAAAGGAGATTCGTCCACACACTCACTTTATTTTTTGGTTTCTCTGAAGTGTATAGTAGTTTCCTGCTACATCTACAGATGTAGGGAATGCTGACAACATGGGGAAAATTAACAAAACCAGAAAAAAACCCAGAAATACTGTACTAAAAATATTAAGAGGAAAAATACAGCAATTTTATGTTTTCAGGGAAGCTGTCTTCCTTGCACTTCCTGGAAGTTTCAGCTTCCATCATCTGTCAAAGGGAACAGAGTATTTTGTTCTCAGCTTAAAAAAATCATTTTTAGTAAATGTTAAAATTGGAACCATTGTTCTAATTAACAAAATTTGGTTTTAATTAACAAGCAGCAGGGGTTTGACAGGGAAGTGAAAAACTTTGTAGGTAAATGCTCACTTAAAGCAGTTTTAATGTGTTTTGACTAAGGAAGCTCAGTTTTCAGTCCCTCCTCTATAGGAGAACCTTAGTGCTGCTGACAGGGCCATGAGCTCTGTCCTCTGAGCTCTTGTGGCCTTACTGCATAGCTTCGTGTTTTAGAGCAATTATCTGCATTCTGACATTAGTGAAATTAGAATTTTAATTAAAATTAGAAAGGATTATTATTGGGTGGTAAGTTCATTGTACATGTTAGGAAACAATGTTTAGCAGTAGCCTTTTTATCATTGAGTTTAGTAATGCACAGTTGGTTTAGAACAAATGTTTTGAAGCTTTAAAACCACTGACATTGCTAACAATTTGAGTCTCTCATTTAAAGTCAGCACATTTATGCTAATTAAAAATGAGATGAAAATATTTCCACTTTGATTCTAAAAGCTGTATGGCAGGTATCTGAAGTATTTCTTATTTATAGTACAGTAATTATCACTGTCTTCAATTTCTTTACAGTTACGAATGCTATCCTTAGGAAATTACTTTTACTGCAGCAATCCATCAATTATCCCAGCCATTCAAAGAGCTAACATAAAAGAAGTCAAACTTAGTTTTCCACAGTTGGATCACATTTTTATTTTATTAGATGCAGAACTACTCATTCTGTCACAGACCTTGACACTGCAGAATGTTCCTCCCTCCTTTAGATCTAAGCTTGTCTCTATGAGATATGTCAGTCCTGAATTTCTGCATTATATTTAGTTATTTAGGACATGATGTTACAGGATTTTTAATTCAACTCAGGCATTTTTCAAGTACCCGCATATTTTTATTCTTTTGCATCACCAGTTCAAGTATTCTTAGCCCTGATCTGGTTTGTCATTTCTGCAGTTTTCAGTATGCTCTTGTCTGACAACTCCTCTTTAAATATCTGCTGTATCAGCTCCTCTTCTCTCTTGGAGAAGCTCCTTCCTCCCATGTGTCTGTTTTTAGCCTCCATCTTTCATGTAGAGAACTTCACATTTCTCCTGTACAGTGAACTGAGCTTGATAGGATTATATTTAGCTGTATCAGTAGGATTTTAATCCAATAATCCTGTTGAGAGGGAGTTCTTCTAGCAAGGAGACCTAATGCACCTGTTTCACCTGCCACTTAGCTTACACACTTTTGCAAAGAGCTCTTTGTACTAGTTTTGGTATTGTGAAGAAATAGAAAACAGCAATGCATCAACTCTTACACTAAATGGTAAACATGAAGGGTGTAAAACATTCACATTGTATGGCATGTGAGTTCTTTCTGCCTGCTGCTGGGAAGTAGTGAATGAATTCCTTGTTTTCCTTTGCTTATGTGCATGGCTTTTGTTTTCCCTATTAAAATCTCTTTATCTCTACCCACAAGTTTTCTCATTTTCACCTTTTGGATTCCCTCCCCATCCCGTGGAGAGGGTTTGGGGTGTGTGAGTGAGCAGTTGCATGGGGCCAAGATGCTGACTGGGGGAAACCCTTTGGCACATTTCCTTTACACATGCCAATTTTTTTAGGAAGAAAGGAAGACATACACACATTAAGATCAGTATGCTCCAGGTTGAACCTTTTCCAGAATTCCTTGCTGATATTTGTGTTTTCCTCAGTTACAGAATGGAATAAATATACTTAAAGTCATAAATCTTTCAAAAGGACAGAGCCTACTTCTTGGGGGAGGAAGTGACCTCCATAGTGTGAGGTTTCTTTCTGTTCCCTTGTCAAGTCAGTGGACAATATCTGCTGGTCCCTCCATTACAGGCTTTATATCAAGGCTCTCGTCTCTCTTTCCTTTTGTGAGGCCTTTTGTTCCCTGGGATGATTCTTGCATTTTTTTTTTTTTAAATAACTCTCTTCTATATTGGATGCAATACCTTTCTCTTGCCTAAATTTGGGAAAAAGAAAGTTCATTTCATTCAGAATGAGTCCAGGCCTTCCCTTTTCTCATCTCTATTTTAGTTTGCTGTCTAAGCAAGCCCATTCACCTAGACCAGGACAGGTACCAATATGGTCCCCCTGTGACTATCTCTTGAGATTGATGCCTCAGTTGAAGCAACAACTGCAATGGTCCTTAGCAGATGCTGTCTTGCTGTAAACCTCCCTCCTGACCCTTGACTGCCAGCTTGACTCATACCCTTAATGTATGTAGGTTTTATTTCTTTCCATTGTATGTCCTTAGTGCATAATCCACAAAACATATTCTATTTCCAGGCCTCATTGTAACCTTAAGCAGTGTTGATCATGTGTCAGTTCCTTCATTTTCTTGGCAGATAGCTATGCTCAGTTAGCCTGTAAATGCTTGGTCTCCTGCACATCATTACTGAAAACAAAACATATATTCACTGTTCAGGGTAGTTATATAGTCAGTGCTCAGGGGATTTTGTCAAAGAAAGTGTATTGTCACATTCAATTTCCTGTCACAGACAAAAATTCATTAATTCAGTGTAAAGCACAGATCTCTCAGAGTCTTGTTTGGATTTTTATTTAGCAGTAGAGCAATTGAATCAAGACTCCATCCACCTCTGCAAATGTGTGTTGTGATTACATGGTCTCCAGCCTGTCAGAAGCTTATGAAACATTTTCTAATCAGGGAAAGGCAGCTCAAGCAATTTTCTCTTTCAGCTCTTGTGCCACACAGCTCCTGTGTTATCTGACACTTTGTTTATAGCATAAGAAAGCTTGATGCAGAGAAAACTATGTAAAAGTAACACACCCTCTGTGATTTTAGGTCCTTTCCATGTCATATGTTTCTATTTTGCATTCCTCATCATGTTTTTCTTATATTCTTAATCTAAAAGGCCAGTGTCTCACATCTGTTCCATGACAGGCTGATCTTGATATGCTGAGAGCTATGTTTCTATATCTAAACATCACAAATGAAATTTGATGTATATGCTCATCATTGCCCCAGCTACAGGAAACTTCTTGTCATTCCTCTCTGCTTGTAGCCTTGCTGTCTGCAAATCTAGTTGGAAGTTGCCTAGATGGCTCTGCATTTCTGTCTTATGAAATTTCTGAGCTGTCTTTTCCTCTTAGGTTTTATCTGTGTGTGTACAGTTGTCATGAAACTTGTCCATGAGCAACAGCCTGAGTCCTGAGCCCTTTATTTATTTGCAGAAGAGAATATACATTATCAAGGATGAGGGAATTTCTAGAGGCCTGTGAAATGGAAATCACTGTGGCCACCTTTGAAAGGATGGAAGGGGAGAAGAAAGCAACCAAGGCAAATACACTTAGCCCATTTTCCCTTCCTAGAAGAAGAAGTTATCTATGTGTATCTACCCCAGAAGATAACAAGATAATGAGCAACAGCTGGCATTAATAAATCAGAACAAACCGTGTGGAATTACCCTCCTTTTCTCTGCCAAAGGAATTTTCTGAACGAGACAAAGTCAATGTGATATATTTTAAGGCTGGTAGTACTTTAGTAAGTACAAGGATACAGTCTACATACAACATCTGTAAAGTGGGAATATAATATATATTATATTTTAATTTTCTGGTTTGAAAAATGGAAAAGTTGACAGTGGCTCCTATGGGTTTTAGAAAATGGTTAAAGGTAATAGAATAGTACCCTTAATTCCATGTACTTTATTGAAATGAATGTGCAAGTTCATGAAGTCCAGCCAGTCTACAGCATTTATTTGCTGAAGGAAAGCATTCACCCAGTGTAAGTTTTCTTCAATAACCATGAACACATATGAGTGAAAAAACCCCACTGCAATTGGACATTTTATTACATTATTTTCCATTGTGCATTTCTGACCTGATTCTGCACTGTGGTACTTTTATACTACAGAAATGAATCTACCTCTTCCTAATGAGCTTCACCAGAGGGAATAGGTCTGGACTGAAGCTATTGCTTCTGGAAAACTGAAAAACATAGTTTCAAGGTTTGATTTTTTTCTTGAAAGTTTTAACTTAGCAAATAGCTCCATTAAATAATTCTTCCCATAACTAAAAATGGCTGAGTCTAAACCCAGATGATTAATTCTAATAAATAGTAGTGATTCTGAATTAAATCCTGCCTCCATGGGTAGGGTAAAGTCAGTGGAGTGATCATTATAGTATAACTGTGAATATACCTAAAATTACCTGCTTCTTTCCCAGCACACCCCAGAAAAGCACTGCTTGTTGGGAGAATGTGTTCTGAACTGCTGTACTTAATGACACAACCGTGAAGTCTAGAATTAAAAAACAAACAGCAGAGGGAGGCATTAGAATAGGAACATGAGAAAAAAATGTGGATTTGAGACCTGATAGCAAATGAGATGAAAAGAGAGACCATGTGATGCAGTGGGACAGTGAAGGGCACGGCTGCACAAGTTGGAGATGGGAGGGTAACTGCTGGTAGTACCCAGCCTGTGAGCCCCGGAGAAACCAGCCCATAAGATTAATAAAAAAGTGGGGGGAGGCAATTTTGAATTTCCTGCAATTGCAAGTCGGGGAGATAACTGGGTTTTGGTTTTTTGGGTTTTTTTTTTTTTTTTTTTTTTTCTCTTTGTCCTGTTTCAGGTGAAACACTCTCAACTCAGGGAATTTTTACTTTATTTACTCCCCGTTAACACCAGATACTGATCACTGATTCAGATATTGGGTAGAAAAAAAGAGAGAACCTACTTAAACACTTTAAGAGACACCTTCCATTCCTCAGGCTCCTCATTGTCTGAACACCTCTCTTGCTTCCATCCCAGTCTCCTGTTTCACTGCAGGTCATGCACAGTCACCCCGGGGAGAGGTGGTGTTTGTGTGGTTACTGCTCTCTGCCACTCTCCTCTCTGCAACCCCTTCCCTTCTCACTCTTTCCCTTCAGGCCTCTCTGGGGCTGCATATGCCCAGTATTTCATGTGGCATCCCCAGCTGTAACAGAGATCTTAAACACCTTTTCTTTCTGGTAAATCCATGGTTTTCTCTGGTACTGCAAAAATAGGCAGGCCATAGAATTGTTCATACCACAATTCATAAACATGCAAAAAATTCTAGAAAGAAAATGTTGCTTTTAAACAATTTTAAACTGAAAACTTCTAAAATGCTACTGATTAAATCCAACCCAAATCTTTTTGGGTTGTTTTGCATGTTTTTGCCCCTAAATACCTTCCCCTGTCTTCCATCAGATAGAAGTTTTTTGTCTACTAAAAGCAGCCATCAGCCTATTGATGATGGGAAGAAACTGCCTCTTACTAAACCTATCTGCAATGTAGCCCTATGTGGTGAAAACCAAAAACAAGGCAAAATACTTGTTTTTTGCAGGCACTCCATCTCCGCTAGTGCAAACACTTGTGAACAATATGTGATCAAGTGGTAGCTAAGTTATTTTTCTCCTAGAAGTCTGTTTTTTTTCTTGAAAAAGAGAGAAAGTTCTCACACGTGTTTTTTTCTATCTCTGCAAATCATGTAGTGCTGCAAACATTAGTTGTGATACCAGCCTGTGAGGATGGTGATGGGTTGTGAAAATGCCTTGCCTTCTTAAGCAATCTGAATCTAAAGCCTCAGAGACACAAAGCTTTTTCCTTCTATTCCTGTCTTTGCAGAGACCTTAGGTGAAGGGCAGTCTCAGAAATATTTTTCCCAAAAGTATATTTCTAAGGTGTTATTCAGGGTTTGGTGTGGGGTATTTTTTCCCCTTGCTAAGTTGGTATCTTAGTGCCACAATGTCTTAATGCCTCAGGGTTTGTATTTTCTCATTTCCTCAATGTCAGGACTGTCCCAGCTTGCTCAGACTTTTTCAAGAATATTTGTCTGCATTAATGAAGATTTATCTGGCCCTCCCTTTGTGTTTTGAATTATGGGACAAGTTGTCTCCCTGATAAATGTCCACATTTGTTGAAGTGTTTTCCAGCCTGTAGTTTTCAAGAGCTGTAGGGATACACTCCGATACCCTCTTGCTGGTTTGAGTCCCAAACATGGTATTGCTTACGCAGACCTACGAGCCAGGGGCTGGGGATAACAAAAAGATGTTGTCAAAGTTTCCATCCTGAAGTGCTAAAATAGGAACCTTGTCAAACCTCTGATTAAATTCCATGGGGCCAGGATTTTAACCTTATCTGAAAGCCATGGTATTTCTCCTTCATGGTCAGTGTCTGGTTAAGCAGATAGACCTGACCCTGAACTCCAAGTCTAAACAACCAAGTCAAACGTTTTGGTACAGTGTGAGCCTTGTCTGAATTACTAAAATTAAGACTCATCTCTACTGTATATAGGAAAAAGAGTTTTGAAACACATGCCTTTTATGTCCCAAAACATGGGCTGGCAGCCTTTCAAAAGCAATATGCATTGTATTTCACTGTACAGTGCATTTGCATGCTAACAGCAATGTAATAATATAGAAATATCTTCACAATATCTCCAAGAGCTAAGTAAAGTATCCTCTTTTTTAATATTGAATTAGATTAGACTGAAATATTGAAGTATAAAGTCAAAGTATTTGACTCAAGTTCCAAAGAATAAGTGTGTCAGGATTTATGGCTGTTTCTCAAACAGAATAAAACTTTACCCTGAAAAGGCTGTTTTGTCTGTGAGTGATGTGCTGGGGTACCTTCAGCAGGAGCTTCCCGCCTCAGCAAGGCTGAGGTAAGCTACTCTTCCCAGGGAGCTCAAAATCTTTATTACAACTGGCAGTACTACACTTCCACTTCAGCTCACAGCTGCCTATGTGCTGGGAGCTCCTCTTGCTGGTGTCAAGCCCAAATGTAATGAATGGACTGTAGGATCAGTGTATGAAGCTGCAGATGGCTCCTATAAGCACTCTCACTTATCCTCTGTGCCCGACAATGCATAAATCACTAGCACCATCTGCCTGCTATTTCTTTCAGCGCCTTGGGCATTTTAACTCATTAGGACATGGCAGGGAAATTCATCTCAAACAACAAGGAGTTTGCCAAAAAGCACAAGACTTTCAACTTGCAGGAGGACCAATGCTTCATCATTTTGCTAGCACATTGCTGCAGGAAGAAATGATTCATTTTGTATTTTTATTGAGGTAGAAAATGGGCTATTCAAAAGCCTGGGGTATCAGGCAGGAAATCCTCATTCCCTATTTTTCTGTGTTTTACAGTGAGACAGTGTGATGACAGGTTCATATCCTGGCAAATCTCACCATCATTCTGTTTGGCCTGGAGTCATTTGCAGTCACCCCTGTGCTTGCCTGCTTACAATAAATAACAAACAGTCAGAAAAAAGAATTCACAGCTTCTTACTCTGTTACTGGCAATAAGAAGCTATTTTCATGATGCCTGTTAAGTAGTTTGGGTTTTGGCTTTGATTTCTACACTCATGTCTGTAATAAATCTCATTAAAAGCAGATTAGCTGTGCTATATGTTGAGTTTTGTTCAAGGAAGTTTTTCTTGAGAGGGTGACTGGGGGAGCAAGACACCAGATGAGGGGTATATTCAAAATTGTCTCAGTTACAGAAAGCAAGCAATGTGGGAGGATGCAGTCTGAGAGAGAAAAGGCTGTAGGAAAAGAATATGGTGAACAGAAACCCTTAGGGTTTGTGAGGAAAAGAACTTGTAGGCAAGAGGAAGACATCTGTAGCTGGAGCATAACTAAACTGAGTGGCTTTGGGAGACAGACTCTAAACTGCCAATTTGGTAAGGGTGGGCTCAAGTGAGAATTCTCATTTCTACTGGGGGGTGCAGGGTTTTTATTTTAATTAAAAATATTTACAAATTTTTCATGATGATGATCTTAACATGACTTGGAAATGGAATGAGCATTCTCAGTGTCTGAGTGTTCTTACTAGCATCTGTTACCTTTAAAATTATCCCTGTTTTGATCTCTGAAGGCACATTATGTTTACTTACTGCTTATCCCCAGTGCAAGTACGTTCCCTGTGCTGTGTTCAGGTACATTCCCTGTGCTGATTCAGGTGAGTAATTGTATTGGGTGAGGACTGCATGTGACCAGCCACTGAAACAAGCCAGCAAAGGCATCCTTCTCTTGCTCATTTCTTGGGTCTCATTGCATTTCTCTAACACTAGTGTTCTTCCAAACCCAGTTTTTGGGGATTTGTGGCCCTACATGCATAAACCTGAGTGGTGTTGAGGTTCATAGGTGTCTAAAGAGCAAGAGTGATCAAAGAGCTATAAAACAAGGATGTGCTTAGTCATTTCACTTACAGGCCTATGTGAGAGAATGCATTTTTCTCTGACCTTGGTTTCCAGAATGATGGAAGCATTAGCAATGGATTCCTCAAAAGAGATTTTTGCTGTTTTGAGCACTACCCAGTAAGATATTTCAAGTCTTCTCCAAATATAGAATTCAATGACATTTTAGAAATTGTTTAATGATACCAGTGCAGGTCAATATGTATATTGCCCTAAGTTGTTTTATGTTGAATTTTATCAGCTTGATCCAAACAAATAGCTGATAACATCTGTGTGGGTGTCTGTATAGGGGAGTTACATCAAATAAACCAGTTTAAGTCATAATTTAGCTGGAGTAATACTGATGTGTCTGCAAGCAAGATTCTAGTGTGGATTTTTTTCTGTCCTCACTTAAACGTCATAAGAATTAGCTATTCTGTTTCTTCCAGCTTTTTATTTTTACATCCTTCCTGCATTTTTGCATATATGCATTTTAAATGATTTACAATATTTCTTTCTGATAATCCCTGAGAAAATCTATGTTCTTATTTAGAATACCTTAGACACACCAAGGGTCTTATTTTGGTGCAAGTTATTTTTCTAGCATATTTTTTTCAATTCTGTATGTGGCTTTAGATCAAAAGAACCTATTCCTGTAGAAATGTAAAGCATGAAGAGGCTTCAGCGTTATATTCTTACCTAGTTGTACAATGAAAAGAAATTCTAATCTGCAGAAATATCTTATAAAAAGGAAAATATCCTGCCTAATGCCCAATGCATTTTAGTCAGGCAGAAGTTTTATGGTAACTGCTGGATTGCTGTGAGTGCACAGAACAGAAATCAGTGGAGACACATCTTGTGACTACTACTCCAGGCTGTAACTTTCTAATGAAATCTCCCAGAGTTTTCATTCCCTGCCAGCATGTGCTTGACTTCCATTTTGCAGAAAATTCCCTAGGACTCAATGACCTGTCAGAAAGGATTTTGGATTGTTAGACAAACGTCCTTTCACACGATTCTGTTTTATTATTCTAGGTAAAAGATGCACAGAATGCAGAGTGAAATGTACTGTTTTCATTTACGTTCTTGAGGAGAGAAATAATATATGAGATCAAAGATACTTTAGCTACCTTCCTAGCTTTTCATGTGCTCCTTTTTTGTTTTACTGTTTCATAATGCAGACAGATATATATCTCAGGCTATAAATCGCTCTGCTTCTTTTGATGGTGTTACTGCAGATGACTAAAGCAGAATAACCATGTTCAAAATAGGTGTCCAATTGCTTTTGGTTTTCTTGCTTTACACATGGTAGAAATAATAAAATAGTATTTTTAAAGCTGTGACTTGCAGAGTTATGGAAGAGTTTGACTCCTAGATTGTACATAATTATAAATACGGTTTAAAAACTGGCAGTCTAGATAGATATGTGTTGGACATTAGGGTTACATTTGGGGCTAAAGCTTGGGTTACCTGCAAGAGAAATACCACTGGTATTTACAGGGGTAAAAGGTAGGTAGAGTTGCAGTAAGTCTGTGATACAGCCAAGCTCCGTGCGACCCCAGCAGACCCACCCAAGAGTGCATTCCTGGTGTCTTCACTCTTGGGCTTGCTGCAGGAGTCAGGGTGGTGCTACTGGAGAAGCTGAAGAGAGGCCAGAACTGTTCCTCTGACTCCAACCAATGCATCCATCAAAGCCTTGGCAGATGGAGCCAGGATGCACGATCAAGCTTGCGGGCATGTCTGTGTGCTTGCATTTAAGAGCTGGTGTCCTGTGTTTAACACAGGGCACAAACACCATGTGGCAGGGATGGCAAATATGCCAACCTTCTGTCTTCTTGAATCATCTCCTTGCCATTGAATGCACTCACATAGACAGAAATGTCACCGTGATGTGTTCATCCTTCAGACAACTTGAACTGTGTTGAAACAGGTACCAGGCTGGCAAGATGGACAAAGCAAAACTGTTACCATGCTTTAAATATGTAATGGGCACATGTTCTATGCTGTATTGGGGTCTTGAATAAGGCTGGCTGTGAAAAGGGTCCCAAAGAAATGCATTCTTGGGGAGATATCTTGTCGCCTATCAGAGCCAGCCCATGTTAATCCTCCACAGCATTCCTTTCACTTCAAGGACATGTAGTGCAGGGTTAGCACTACATTTTCTGTATACTTTAAGAAAAACAGTGTCAAGCCTCCCAGCAGGGAATGGATTTCAGAGGCTTCTCCTTATTTTCAGTCTCAGATGGCCTCTAAAATGTGAAGAACAACTGCTGTGACCAGTATTTTGTTCAAATGGCTTGGTTCACCTGCAATACTGTCCAGGACTTGAAGAGCTGACTGAAGCCATTCCTGTTCCTAAAGGCACAGGTAGAATTGCTGGTTTTGCTTCCTAGGAATAAGCTAGTGGGAAATTGCAGTGATAAATAATGAACTGTACTGGATTAGAGTGCTAGTATTGAGTTGATTTACTTCTGTTCTAGTCAGCATGAACAGAAATGTACTAGATCAAGTTTTTCAGAAATGTACTAGATCAAGTCACCTTTTACCTCAAGAAGTAATAAACTATGCTGAAGGAAGCTTTTTTTTCTCTGCATGCAGGTTCTAATTAGTACAAATGATGTTAGACTATGTTTGCCTCACTGTGAAACAGAAATGGGAATAAAAAAAAGTTAACACCAATTATGTTAACGTGTATGCACACAAATGACTTAGACAAATTTTTGTTCACACAGGAGAGTTAAACCGTCTTAAACTTTAAAATGAAAAAAAAAACAAAACAAACAAAAAAAACCAAAACAAAAAAAAAAAAAAAAAAAAAAACCAAAAAAAACAACAAAACAAAACTGAAACAACGTGACGGGAACATGAGACGCAAAGAGTAGTTACAGCTGCAGAGCTAGAGCGGATTTTCTTCCCTCCAGCAGATGGCAGAACTTTCTCAGCTACAAACAGGCAAGTTGAATGACCCTGACCGCTAAAGAAGCAACATCCAGCCTTTTTTGACTTGCAGAGCCCTGAAAAATCTGGCGGATTTAGGTGTTCAATAGATAGGGGGAAAAAAAAAAAAAAAAAAAAAAAAAAAAAAAAAAAAAAAAAANTGCTAAAGAAGCAACATCCAGCCCCTTTTGACTTGCAGAGCCCTGAAAAATCTGGTGGATTTAGGTGTTCAATAGATAGGGGGAAAAAAAAAAAAAAAGAAAAAAGAAAAAAAGAAAAAAAAAGAAAAAAAAACCTGTTCCGATGGAAGAGACATGCTAAAGAAGCAACATCCAGCCCCTTTTGACTTGCAGAGCCCTGAAAAATCTGGCGGATTTAGGTGTTCAATAGATAGGGGGAAAAAAAGAAAAGAAAAAAAAAAAACAAAAAAACAAAAACAAACAAACAAAAAAAACTGTTCTGATGGAAGAGACATGGAAGTCACTGGGCAACACAGCTGGCAATAGTCCATGCAGCTCAGATTTACTCTACAGCTGAATTGTCATACCTTCCCCACAATACATTTGAAAACCCACAGCGTTTTTCCACATACCTTTGAGATGCAGTTGAGGAAGCTCAGACAAGCAAATGTGCTGAGTAGAAGGGTAGTAGAAGGATATTCCAGCTTTTGTGACAGCTCTCAACATCTGTTTTCAGCCACTGATGAAGATAGGATATTGGGCTAGATAGACCTTTGATATGACATCATATGGCTACTCCTGTGATACTTTGCTATGCTACTTACTCTAGTAAATTGTTTAAATAATGTGAGAAAATAATATTTTGCTACAGATGCTTTTAAAGTTCTTATTCACCACTCTGTGGTAAAGCAGCTGCTGGGTATGGCAGCAGGGTTTAAACTCCAGGCAGCAATACTTTATTCTCTGTACATCTTTTGGCAAGTCACTCATCAGTGAGTTTTTCAACTTTCTATCTGAAAATTCGGTGCAATGCCCTCAATAAGGGTATATCCTTTGGATGATTTTGTCTTTATTAGGTGCTCAGATATAATAGAGAAGAGTTAGAAGGATGGCTAGGAAGATGGACTGTAAGCATGAACTCTTGATCTAAATACATCCTTTTAGCTCAACTTTGAAATAGCTCCTGAGATCTCATCTTCTAGAAAACACTGCCTTTTAGGTTTTTTAATGATAACAATTCATCTTTTTTTGTTGTTGAAATTGTTGTTTGAGGGTTTAGAAACTTCTTTTAATAGCCCAAGTAGGAAGAGTTTACTTCCCCTGAGAAGAGCAACTAGTTATCTCATACTAATTCAGCTTGTGCCAAAATTGTTTTTTATTGTGTTCCTTGATTTTTTCAATGATAAATAAATAGAATGTTTTTCAGCTATGGAAGTATGTGGTGAAATAATTTTTTTTCAGAGTCCAATTCTGGCACATTTCTCATCTGATATCTTATTCTTCAAGTCAATCCATTACAATTGAAGAGCAGAGTGCTGTTCCTTGCTCTGCTATCAGCTTCTGTATTTCCTCAGATTGTAGCCCAGCTGGGAAACCCTACAATGAAAGTTAATTCTTCTAGCTGTGCTCTCTTAATACAAGCAGAATTTTAAATAGATGAGGATTCAAGAATTTTTCCCCCTCTCTTTGAGAAGGTAGAAGGAGAGCATTGAGTGCAGTGTCACTCTGTATTAATTCATACATTCTATTCAAAATCAAGGTCAGTAGAGCAGACAGAATGTCACTTAAAAAAATTATCTGACATGTATTTCTTGTTCTTCTAATGAGCCACATTAAATAGGAGTAAGGAAGTACTAATTCATATCTCCAGATGTGTAGGTTTTATTTAGGCTGTTTGGCTTCTGAGTTAACCTTACCATGTACCTTTTGTGCAGGTTTAGAATTTGTGGATTAGCAGAATTCAAGGTTTCCTTTAATACTTCTATTAGCAACCTCTGAATAGATAGATACTCAACAGGCATTGTTTACAAAGTGGCCAAATCACTCCTTCAGCTCTAGGATGGTAAGAGACCCTGAATAATTTTGCTGCAGCTTTTACTGTGTTCATTCCCAGCCATCTGCAGTCCCTGGAGCATCATGGATGTCCCCAGAGCTTTTAAACCTATTTTCCATCTGTTGCCTTCCCACTTATCAGCAGTACTAATATGCCCCAGAAGATTTTGCTGCTCTCGCTGACAGTGAGAGTGACATTTGGAACCTTCTGTTGTGTGCTGGTGCTGCTGGGAGCTGGCAGACAGGTATCAGGAATTAACAGCATCAGAGCCCTGCAGGTTAGGGCTAGATTCAGAATTAGACTGCGGTCAAAGCCAGGTATGAGTCCTGGGAATTGAGAAGCTCACCTACAACCCTAAGAGTGCTACTGGGACCTGATACCTGAATGTTCAGAGCTGTTAATATGATTCCCCTCACCATGGGTAGCCAAGCAGAGGGAAGAGCCTTGATTCCATTTTGCTGTACTTGGGGGTCAGACTAGCTGAGGCAGCAAATCAAAAGCAATTTACTGCCTTGAGATCTAGGAATAAGAAGGAAGAAGGGTGAAGGTAAATTTGATGCATCTTCTGGGCATAATTATCTGCAAGATGGCCAGTTATTCCCTCAGTTGCTCAGACCTAATGCCACAAGCACAGCTGACCTCTCTGCACAGTGCAGAGGGAGTGGAGAATGGAGACAGTTTATTGTGCTTTGGTAGATGGGATGATACTGGAGATGAGAAGAAACTCTGAGAGCTAGTAGAGAGAGTGAATTGGGAATAATACACACAAAAAAAGAAATAATATCTATTGATTTAGTGATTGTACCTCAGGCCTGGGATATAGACCTAGAATTAATCTTTCAGCTGTGTGTGCACTTTGGTAGTTCAGGGTTTCCATATAGGCTCTTCTTTCCTTGGTGCTTCACCTTGTCAGTTCTATATCAGCCACATGGGAGGAAGACTGGAGAATGTCTCCAGACTTCCTTTCCACACCAGCCTCCCTGCCACAGCTACATTCACGTATCCATGTTTCATAGAGAAATAATTGGTGATTCACAGAAAGCAGTATTAGAGTACTCATTCTTACATTTCCCTAGGTATTATGGTGCATCAATAAACAGCCAAACCATTATTTCCTAATACTCCTTTTACCTGTAAGTGACTGCAGAAATTGGGATACTACATGATTGTGTTGAAATGATGGGATGGCATTAGGAACCATATCTCTGGTTCTTTATGAAAGATTCTTTATGAGCAAGCCAGAGGCTAAGTCTAATGACAGGAAGGAAAGATAGATAAATGGATAAGGACACACCCATCTGCGGTTCCAGGAGCCAAAAAGGTGAAAAAGCAAGAATAGGGCAGAACAAAACTCTTAAGAGAGCAGAACTGAAAGTGGTTTGGTAGGCAGATATTGTGAATCTTATGCTGTAGCAATGCAGCAGTGAATGCTGCCAACATAACTTGATTCACTGTCATGTTGGGTAATAATCTGACCCTTCATGGTGATCTCCAGAGCCTCTTTTGGATAATGTGAACATCCAGGTTAGGAGGGGTTGTGACCAGCCCCTGAAGGTGAGGGTAACTCAGGTTCTTGTTGATAGAGCCTGCTTCTCCTCGGCTGGGGGTGCAAACCTGGCCCCAGCAAAGCACCTGCAGCCTCTGCAGGTGGCTGATTGCTTTCAGTCATTAACCACTAACATGCCAGTCTCTCACAGGAGGTACTTCACTGGAAGGAACCCTTCCATTCAGCTGAGCTTAAGCAGAGCAGCTGCCAGCACCAGCAAGGCATGGAGGCTCTTCTGCTGCCACCTTCCTGGTCACACAGAAGTTTCCCCATCCTGGCAGCTTTACTTGACTCCCAGGCATGAGTCAGTGCTCCTTATTAAAACAAGTTCTCTGCTGCCTTCCTGCTTCAGAGATGGAAATCAATATTTGGTAGGGGAATGGCCTCATATCAGATATTTTCTATTTTCTTTTCTCCTGACAACAGACCATTTTTGAAAAGGTTATAAAGCACTTTGTTAGCTCAGTTATTGTGAACTCCAGAAAGACTTGTCCCAATTTGGTACCCATTTTCCCAAGAAATCTGATCTGCAGTGAGCACAATTCTTGCCCAAGTTGAGACATAGAGAGTAAGAGCCATGCTTAGAGAGTAAGAGGGTAAAATGCTGCTTCTGGCTGATGAAGACTTTGTGGTCCTTGATAAAACAGCTAAGACCAAAGAGCTGGCCTATTTGGGATTTTCTCCTTCTACTGCATCAATCCTGGCAGCAACAGGACAAGAACTGGAGTACAGCAGGGAGTCATGAGGAGGTGGAATAGGGTGGGGAAAAGGGGCAAGGTGCCTAGAAAGAAGACTGGAAAATGGGGTTTTTATAAGAGAGCAAATGCTAGAACCTGTATAAAACTGGATAAGGGATTTGAGAGTTTCATGTACTTTGAGAAAAGAGTCTGGGATGAAAGAAAAGTTAGTTTCTCCTAAGGAAAAGAAACGACATTGTGAAAGCATGAAAGACCAGCAATCTATTTCTAAATAAGATGGAATCAAGATTCACAGTAATTAACTAGTAATGGAGATTAGGAAGTACAGGAGACAAGAAAGAGAAGAGGTACTAGCAATAAAATAGACCTGCAAAGATATTGCTTGAAACATTTGGATACAGGGGAGCAGAGAGAAGAGAAGAGAAAAGGAAAATAATTAAAAATACGTTTATCCATCATATTTTATATGGATATATGGAAAACAAACATGAAGATGACAAGAGCTGTCATGAAGCTTTACAGAACAGCTTTAAAACCAGAATCAGCAACTTCCTACACATCTACAGGACTTTACCACGTACATATCTCATTCAAGTGTTCTTTCTAGAGGAGTTGCACTCCAGCTTCCTACACTAATTGTTGAAGCACTGTTATGCCTGTGATTTGTTATATACTGTTGACAACTTAGAGTAACTGGCAATGCTTGGTCATCAACAAAATCATAAAAATTCTATCTTCATTTCTGAGTGTTCCTGGCACAATTAATAAAGGGAGCGAGTTAAATTAACAGCATACTGGTAATTTCATTATTTTTCCTCTGTAGAGCTCCTGCAGAAAGACTGAACAGGATTACAGCAGGAATGGAAGAGGAGAACAAAGAAGAAGAACAAAGAGAAAAGTAGAAATTGACTCCTTAGCAAATAGCTGTCTAATTAGGCACTGTCTTGCACTGTGAATTAGATCAAGAGAAATTTCAACCCTGTTGCCCATCCTCTGTCTCCACCGGAGACAGAGCAGTACTGAAGAAAGCCTCAGCATTCTCAAGTATGTTTCCTTTGTAGTGAACATCTCAATTAATTGTGCCTATGTAGAAGTGGAAGAAAAATGAGATTCTGTTCCTAGTTTTGCTAATGACTTGCCAAAAAGATACTGTTTATACAGTTAACTTCTGTGTTGGATTGTTTTTCTGTGCAACTTCTGGGCATCAGGAGTGAGACTTTGTTCCTTGTGCCAGGCCCAACTCTTAGGCCACATATGTGCCCTTAGGAGGACTTAAGGACTTAAGGAGCATATTGCCTGGGATTGAGAAAAACAGGGATAGACAGAGCTCTCCACACAGCCCAAAACAGAGTGAGGTTTCCCCTTCCTGTTGTGTACAGCCCCTCCTTCTGCAGCAATTCTCTTTTGCTTGTTATTGATAAAAGCCTCTGTAAGAAACCACAAATGGACACACAGCTCCACCACGCCTCTCAAAGCAAGCAGAAACTGTGAGTCCTTTTTGTTGCTGCTCCTGTGTTTCATCTTTGCAAAGCTTGTTTCAGTGGAATACCACGTATGGTCTCATTCACTAATGACTCTGAGGCTCTTTTATCTTTGGAGGAAAGGTTTTACAATGACAATTATAATATTGCAATCCAATATTAATCTCTGGATGTCTGGTACAGATGGACTAGAATTTGTGTGTATTACCCAGTTCAATCAAGAGCAATGTTTTGTTCTCAGGAGACCCCTGAATGACCTTTCTAGACTTAAAAAAAATTACATATCAAGGTTTGTTATGCTTTTGCAGCATCAGCTTCTACTAATATTTTCTCCTTGACTGGAAACAAATACCAAATTACTCAAGTAAAATGTTTAATAACCCTAGTCATCCCTGTCTAGCCCATCACCTTGTAATCGAAATCTCATTTCAGATTGTAGAACTATGTGAAAATGCTCTTCTTTTTTTGTTGTATAAAAATATATATGCTCTTCTTTTTTTTTCTTGTTATTGTTTTTATTTAAAAAAAATGCTTATTCATTTGCTTTTTATTATGACTGTATATTTCCACTTGGTAATAAATGTCTTGCATCAATTATAGCATCTACCGTGAACCTAATACCACAGAAACCATTTTAAATCAACATAATGCACTGGGTGATGTTGTTATACTGCTCTCTAAACAGAGAGGTCCTCTTGGTCTCTTTTCATACCTGCAAATATGCAAATTTCCTGATGAACCTCCATAGGTTTCCAAGAAGTACCAAAAAGGGAATACCTTAGAAAAGTAAGCAAGAGGCATACATCCCTGGAAAGAACAATTATTTCTAAACTAGTAATTGTCTGCAAGAAGTAGTCAGTAAATTAAGGCCACATCTTTCAAAAGGATACCTCCATGGGGCACAAGTTTGGGTGGGTAATAACTAGACCAATAACCTAATGTGACACTGATGGATAGCTGCTACCCTCCTGGCAGAGATAAGAAGCAATATATGTTCATTTCAACTTACAGGCACACAAGTAAAACTGACATGCACAAGCAAGTGTAATGTAAGTACAGAAAAATCAATGAAAAAATTAATTATGACCTACAAAAATGTCTCTCTCAGTTACTTTTAACCCTTTCTGATTTTTTTTGTTTCCATAGATAGATCAAGGATTTAGAGAGCGAAGGTGAAATTAGAAGACACTTCAAATTGTAGTTTAACAGAAGGACCTGTATTTTTCATTAATTTCTTTCCCTTACATGTGAGATTCTCAATTGGGGGCATGGAGGGGAAGAATTATCACAAATATCATTGTACTTATGAGTTAATTTTTTGAGCCCTGCAGTCAGTATGTGTCTGCAGTGTGCTATAGGAAGCTGCACTTCCCAGAGCAGACTGAGAGAACTGTGTCCCTTGGGGGAAAGAGGCTGACTACATTTCACAGTGAAGAAAACCAGAGAATGATTCCAGTCATGTAATGAAGACGTTTGAATTCTCCTAAAGGGGAGGGCACCTTTGGGTCAGAGCTGCTGGATAGGGATATATTAGTGGAAACTGCAAGAAGGTGTCAGGCACCGAGAGACTGACACTGGCAAGGAAAAGCAATTTAGAAGAATATAATAGGTCCAAACAAAGTAGCACTGGCTGAAAGTATGGATAGTCAGACCAGCTGCTGGAGTGATTTTATGCTAGTAATTTGACCTTTTCCACTCATTTAAGAAGTGAAACATAAGGCAGAGAACAGCCAAGATATTGAATAAGACTCCACAATATTCCAGTCAGTTCAAGCAGGGTAAGGAGCTGGAATGTATTTCAGAAGAGTGACAAAGAAAAAGGAAGAAGCATGAGAGCAGATGTGCTAAGCTCTTGCCTCCCTTATAAGTGCAATATGGATATATTCACATAAAGGAAAATGTGGGGGAAATTGAACAGACCAGGACTGAGGTGACTGCTCTCAGGTGGGCAAGAGTGACTGTCAATAGTTGCTTCATGTTAAGAGGGCCTTGATGCAGTGTTACTTTTGGCAGATGACCAAAGGGCATGAAAATGGCCCCTGATACCTCAGTAATAAACAGTATGTCCTCTTGGATGTGCTTCCTGATTTCGATGCACAAAACTTTAGTGCTGGAGTCAGATCCTAAAATCCATACATGGAAGTTAGCAACTTCTTCTCTCTGTGTGGTGAGTTAGAAATGGGATGGAAACAAGCCTGTCTGCTGATAAGATGGGCTGAGGGAATCACAGCCATGAAGAAAGCATACTGCAAGGGATATTCTTGAATTCAAATCTCTCTTAATGCCAGGATGAACTTCCTTTTTCTCTTTTTCTCTTGACTTTTAGTTGCCCTCCCTCCCTACTCTGCCTTTTAGAAGGGCACAGCAGAGAAGAAAATTTGACATTTTTGGGACAAGGAAGAGCTTGCACATAGCTTAGTGAGGAGAGAAAGGCAAAGCAAATCAAGTTCTCTTTTCACTGGGCAATAGGTCCATGTTGCCTCTTGCTCTCTGGTTTCCCTGCCTTGGAAATCTTCTTAGCTGTGTGCTGGCCCAGTTTTAAAAGGCAGACTGTATTATATTTTCTTTTTTCTTAAGTTCTTTGCTGTCAGTATCATGATAGTTAATAGAAAATTATTTTTACTGTTAGGGTGGTCAGGCATTGGAATGGGTTGCCCAGGGAAGTGCTGAAGTCACGATCCCTTGAGGTGTTTAAGAGGCGTCTGGATCTGGTGCTGGGTGAAGTAGTTTAGTGGTTCAGTGGTTTCAGTGGCAGGGCTGGGTGGATGGTTGGACTTGATGATATTAAAGGTATTTTCCAACCTTGTTGAATCTGTGATTTTGTGTGGAACACTAAGACAGAGACTTGAATCAAACTGCATACATCCTACTCTGCTGCCCCAGCAACTGAATTGGAGAAACCACTTCACTAGGCATGTTCTAAACAGTTGAGAAGCTGATTTCACTCCTGCAAAACTTCTGCTCACTCCAGTGCAACCACCTGTGCAAAGATAAAACTCATATTTAAATAACTTTCCTTTGAAGAGTACATGTATGGAATTCTAATACACAAGATTGATTTTTTTTTTTTAACTTGCTATCTGGCATAGTTAAATACCACTAGAAAATAATAATAATAATAATAGAAAGTGTTAATAAAATCATTGAAATACCACCTGATTGATGAATCCATCTGTATTAATGCACATTGTTATTTTACAAACTAACTCATGACATATGTTCTACCCTCTGCTTGGAAGGAAACACTCCTTTTCTGCACAATCATTTATTTATTTTAGCAGGACCTCTAGTGATAAAATCAGCTGGGCAATGTTTCATGAAGAAGTAACTGCTTTCATAACCAGTTTTCTGTTTGTAGAAACTGAATTTGTGAAATAATGTCTTAGAAAATTAACAGTGGAAAAATGAAGAGAGGACAAAAAGAAAGGCCTAATATATTTTTACTTTGAATCAAGTCTGTCTATAAAATTTCTATTGCCTAATTTTTTAGGACTCAAGGCTTTGCCCTGACTGCCCACAACATCTCTCAGCATGGCAAACAGTAGCAGACTTGGGCTTTTAATAAAATGCACATTTAAGCAGACAAGGCCTTGGGAAAACTTCCCCAAATCCCAACTATCTTGGGCTAGAGCGGCAGAAGCTTTTGTTGGAATTACACCACCCTTTGGGACATGTAAGAAAAGCCTTGTGATGTGTAAAGAGTAGCCACTACATTTGGTGGTAAATGATGAATGGTAAATGAATCCTTTCCACAGACACCATCTGTAATAACGTCACTTTTAGAAGGATTACATGATCTTCCCTTGCTTTTAACCAGCATCATTTAGCCATGGAGGCCATACAACATGCACTGCCTAAATAAAAGTTCTTGAAGGTCCTTGGGTTTCATCTCTTTCAGATTCCCTCAGCAGGCCTGACTGATAGTTTTCCTTCCATTTGCCTGTGTAAGAAAGCACAGTGCCTTGGCTTTGTAATCCATTGTTCACACAGATACCGCCTGCCACAAGCAGTGCTCTGCTGATCTGCTGGGACACCTTCATCATTCAGAGGGCAGGGATGTTCCTTCATGCTTTGGCTGGGGGTGCCTTGCAGGCCTTTGGGTTAAAAGATCAGAACAGTGAGGCATAAGAGACAGCAGAACTTGAGAGCGATTCAGAGAGCTCAGTCTTGCACACAAAGCAGTGAAGGTAACCAACCCACTGTTGAGAAAAAGTCTCCTGATACATCTTCGGCAGCCACTTTTCTGAGCTCTTCCACTGTGCTCCCCTGATGGGAACAGAATTTCTTGCTGAGCAGGGGTATTTTTCATAGAATCAAAGCTGAAAAGTTTGTTTTCTGCAACAATAGTGTAGTCTATCTATTATGCAACAGGCTATTCTCAGTCACATTTATACCAGTGCTGCTTTTCTGCACCCCTTTCTGCCACCTGAAGATATAAAATTCCAAGAGAAGGAACAAAACTTTCACAATACTTCAGGCTTAAGTATGTGTGCTTAAGAGCTTAAGTACCTGTGATTTAAAAACATTGGACTGTCCTCCACATTTTTTTGAATGGAAAATTCTCCTTCTCTACTGATCAAAGAAAAGTCCAATTTAATTTTGTCTTTATAGTTTATATGATTAATTCTTGCCTCTTAATAGGTGAAAAGCAATTCTGGTCTTGCAGAAGCAGTTTATCAGCATTCATATGTCCAGAAACAACTGGTGAAAGCAACACCTGTTGAAAGAAATTCAGAGAAGAGAGATTTTCAGGAAGACTCCTTTTAACACAGAAAAGAAGAGAGAATATTCGATGTGACCAGCAGGTAAGGGTTTGTGTCATCAGGCCACCAACATAATGGAAATGAATTGGCAGCTTTTCTTCATGGGTGTGGCTAAATTGATGCAAGGGTACCTAGCAACATTAATTCAAATAAAGTGTTAAAAAGAAATGCAAAAAATGGAGGACAATCTTTTGAAGATGGCTATAATATTGCTCTTTTATACACATCTGTAATGGCAAATTGTCATAAAATATTTTTTGTGGAAACTGTGCTTTTTCAGGCCAGGCATTAAGCATCTGCTGCCCTAATTGCACTAAAATATAATTCCTTATCAAAAAATGAGACTTTGCCTGTGCACAGATTGTTATTTTTACTGCCTTTTATAACTCCAGCACTTGCATATTTTTTGATTATTCTATTCGGAAATTAACAATCTCATAGTTAATAAATAAACGTGGGTTTGTTTTTTTTTTTCCCACTAGGCATCTGTTGCTAAAAGAAGATATAATCTTGTTATGTTGGGCAAAAACACATGAATGAGACCAACATGCAGAACAGTCAGAAATATCCAGACACGTTTAACACTGGCAGCCACTAATGAGACTGTCAAGTGCCTGTCGAATTTCAGATGTTTTCCTTGCAAGGCCTGGTAGTGCCTAAGAGCACTGCCAACAGATTGTTAAAATAACCCCAGGAACACACCCTTTCTAGGTCAAAACCAACTGTGAAGCTGAGTGCACTGTAATTATAGTGTACTTAATGAGTTACAGCTTGAGCTAATCACACCCCACTGAACTAAAGAGCTGTAATTACACAGGGAGATAATGTGAGAGCTTGGCAGGATCTCCTATGGCAGCCTATGGTTTTGGGGGAAGGAAGCTTTATAGTTGGTTTGCTGGTCATTACAAACTGGGGCTCAACTGGGCAAATTTGTAATTCAAAAGGTAAAATCAAGTTTGTGGTCATCAGAGAGCAAAACTTAGTAGTATTTACCCAGCAAATACAAAAATGTTTCCATTAAATGTTTACTTGGAATTATTTTTGTCAAACCAACCAATATAATAATGGTTTTGTGACAGTAACATGCTGTTTGAAGGAAGATAATATAATTTATCAATGTAACTAAATAAACAACTGGGGTCTCTATTTTTCTAGTATTCCATCTGTTCCTCTTATGTTCCACCTATGAAAGAGGTGTCTGGATGAGTTATTAAATTTAGGGCTTTCACATTTACTTTTTGATTTCCAGATTTTCTGAAGGTCTCAATTTTATTTTATATTTCTGGAAAGGAACAAAATGCTATTAGGCAAATTCAACTTTGTGCTACTAAATATTTAATTATTGGTTAGATCTTAATGAGTAGATGGGTTTGGTTCTGTTTGTGATGCATATGGGCTGTGTTAAAAGTAGAACATTTGACATACAGGACCTCCTTAGCACACAGAAGTCCCTACAGAGAACAGCTCACAGAAATAACTATATTAATCTTCAATGAAATCCCAGATTGTTGTGTTTGAGAACCTTATGGTGACCTCCTCTTTACAGAGGAGCAAATCTGTGATAAATATAAGTAAGAGTGGAGGCATTTAATTTACATTTACCAAATATCAGCATCCTGGTCTAGTTGAAACTGTCCCTGCTCATTGTAGGGAGCTCTGACTAGATGACCTTTAAAGGTCCTCCTAACCCAAACTATTCTACTGTTCCATGAAAGAAGAAGAGACTGGAGAAAGAAAAGTCTTTAATGAAATATTGGGTGGCTAATAGCACAGAAGTCATACTGCGTGGGGTATATCCAGCCTCTTGCTGGAACATTTCCAAAGACAGCCAGGGAGAGAGTGGTCTCAACAGTAATGGCTTTTAGTCTTGATCCACTTTTAATTGGTGGAGAACTGAATTTAGGTTTTGTGTTCATTCACACAGTATCACAAGCAAATGGTTCTGCTACAGCAGTATCTGCTCCAAAACTTCCTGTCTACCACAAGTATCACTGTTGCTGTTAAACACAATCTGATAACTCAGCCAACTAAAATACAGCTTTAAATTTAGTGTCTGTAGGCACTTCTTTTCACCAGGCAATGTTGCCATCCATGTCACATTTTAGCTGTCCCCTTTGGCCACCAGGTCAGTGCAAGAGAAGTTGCTCTAATTTTATGGAAAATGTTGCTTACAGAAAAGGACCAGATGTTAGCTTGTGCCAAAAAGAAGAGGATAATGGAACATTATCCTGCAGGAACAGTGGGATGAAAAGAGCTCATTGTGCTTCTAAGTTGAAGCCTGCATAACCTGCTCCCTACTGAGGCCCCGTGAGCCTCCAGAGGTAGGAGCTGCAGTGGGACATCCCAGGATAAAAGCCACCTGGGCAGAAAAGTGACTGTGTGGCATACACAGTGGAGAGGGGTCTGCCTGAAGCCAACTGTGGAAGCAGGGAGAGTCTGAGAAAGTCCCTCAGGATGGGTTTCCGTTGGGGTGGATTTCAGTGAAATGACCTTATTCTGTGGTTGTTATAACTCT
>WEIU01014025.1:636855-651910 GCA_013389925.1 Aegithalos caudatus
TTTTTTTTTTTTTTTTTTTCTCCTTTTTTCTTTCTTTTTTCTTTTTTCAGTATCAGCCAGAGAACTTTCTTGATGGATAAAAACCAAGAAATGCTCACTGTGGCTGAGAATGCTGGTCGGCGAGGAGAGCACTCTTCAGCTCAGTGCTGAGCTCTGTGTGCATGCTGATTAGATAACATGCCAAATGGCCTGGGCCGTGACTGCTCAATGCTCAGCTTCCACTGGAGTTCATGCTGTTGCTCAGTTGTGATGATATTGCCTGCCACAGTCTATTTTCACCACCTGAGGTGTGGCCTGATAGAGCTGTGCTGGAAACAAACCATCTTTAGGGATGAAAGCAGTGGCATGACAGACAGACAAAGCATGAGATGTTTGTACCACTCCCATTATCCAGATATTAGCCATAACCCAGCTTCTCTTGTGAAGAGGATGGTTTGGGCCCGGAATGCTACATCATTCAGCCTCAGGAGTAATCAGGAAACAGAACCATGTTCAAATCCTTGTGCTAGGTGTAATAAACAGGCCAGGAGAGCTTCTTCTCCTTTTAATAAAGCCTTTATTAGTGATCAGCTCGGGGGGGGCACGGCGGATCATCGTGGACATATCGTGGACATGCTGCCGCTGCTCCGCCGCTGCTCCCAAGGACAACTTGGAGGAGAAAGTATGCAGCTCTTCCCACCAGGGTGTGCTGTAGGCAGAGCCGGGACTTCCAACCTCACGGGAATCACCCAAAGTCGCTGTTTGGTCCGATGTCTAGGACGGGATGACCTCTGAGGCTGCTCTTTAGGTCATGGCGAGAGATACAACAACTGGTTTAATCATAGGGGAGGGCAGTCTTACTTGTGCATTGCCCATCTGTGTCTCTTTTGTAGCTCAGGTCAGCAGGGTTTCCCCACTGCGGGTGGACTCCCTCCTGGTTTTCTTCCTGGTAGGCATTGGGCTTTTCTCATTGGCATAGCCGCCATGTTCTTGAATTCCAGCTGCCACGTGGGGAGGATGCCACGCCCACGGTATTCGGATAGGGCGCACACACACCTCCAGCCGGGCTCAGAGCCACTGCCGTGTCTCTCGGAGTCACAGCGTGGCCACACACACGGGACACGAGGCACGGCCGCCACTGCAGGACACAAGGTGCTGGCCCGGGAATCCCCAGGCCTGGCACAGCTGCCTCGCTGCCGCGTCTTCCCGGGGTGGCCAGTGTTCCCCACGGCACCGTGTCTCTCCAGCACGGCTGCCATCTCCAAGGCCCTGCCTTGCTGCATTGCGGCTTCTGGCATGGAGGGTGGCTGCCGTCTCAGCCGTCCCCACTCCAAGGTGCCACTGCCCCCGGCATCGGGCAGTCGGCAGGCTACGTCGTGGAGTTTGGTGAGAGACAACAGGTGAAAAAGGTAGACAACTGAGGGGGGGTTAACATCATTTTCAGGACTTCAATCAACCGGGGGAATAATCCAACTTTACTTATTCATCACACTAGGAGCTGAGTTATTCTTCAGAATCAGTGAACTTTCTTGTCAGCACCCAGGCTTAAGAGAAAAAAGGCTGCTATGTGAAGCCATACAAAGACTGGCTATTATCAGCTGGCGAAAAGCAATTTTTGTGTCAACAGGTTTGCTGTAGGCACAAGGGACTGAAGTCTCTAGAAGCCCTTCCACAGGCTCTCAGTTCTTACATGATGTGTCTGCATGTTTCTGGTGAAAAGTATACCAGAAGAGAAAAGGCTATGATAACTATTCAGATTTTCATGATGCCAACATGGAAATGAGTGCCCATGAACTCACATCCTTAGCAGAAGAGATTGGTTAGGACTTTCGTTCATTTTATTAAAGTTTTACTTGTTTGTATGTATGAAGGCAAAAGAGTCAAGCCAGAAATCTAGATAATGAAAAGTACCATATAAATATTCAACATAATTAGATATTTGTATTTTACATATTGTATTTATAAACCCTGTGTTTGTATTTTGGCATTAAGGCACTGCATAAATGTTCCAAAACTTGTAGGGGTATTTTTATGCTATAAAGTGGAGTTTTCTTTTTTAAAATCTCCACTACAAATATCTGGCTTCATTTTTATATTCTTAATTTTATTGGCAAAACGATCAATGTGTGAACAATGGTGGTTCTGCAGTTGCCTTCCCCAGGAGCAGTCTCTCATTGACCTCTCATTAACCACAGCAGTTCCCTGGAGCCTCAAAGTGCTACAGCAGCATTGGAGCACTGCTGAGACAGGTGATGCAGGATTAAGCCTCCTCCACCCATTGCATCACTGGAGACTTCTCTGGTTTTGTAGAGACCACTGTGTGTAAGATGACTTTCAAACCATCACTGTGACACAGAAAGGTCATGGTCACTCAGAGGCTTTGAAAAGCTTGGTTTTGAGGCTGGAGGTCAAGGTGATCAGGCACTGGAAAAGGAATCCTCATATTACAGACTCTTTCCTTGGAAATATTTAACTAACTCTTGATGGGATTCTGAACAATCTGATCTAGCCGTGCCTTCTTTGAGCAGGCCAATGGACTAGGTGACCTCCAGAGGGCACTTCTAGCTTGAATTATTCTATGACTATGATCTTGGCAGAAAATCACTCTCTACTGGGTCATATATAGGAATTTACATTATTTGTAGATAGCTAATAAAAGATGCTTTTATTGCCTTACGTGTTGGAAATACATTTGGTTTCTTGTTACTGTAACTCTCAACAGTGACTGTACTTGTTTGACTCCACTGAGGAGGAAATACAGGTCTTTGAGGCACGCTATCCATATATATTGTTTAATTTAAACTCTGTGCTGCAGGATGGTGCTAGCTTTTCCAATTTTCTCCTTTACCAGGGCATGCAAGTGTTTATGTCCTAAGCTATATAACATAATAAGAAAAATAGCAAATGAGTTTCTTTAAGAAATTCTCGGCATTTTAATAACAGTACTCAGGCTGGAAATGCTTTAGTGCATACAGTGAAAGTTATTTGGAGTCCAAGGCCATTATGAGAATCATTGACACAGGTCTGAAAGCATGAAAGACTTGCATATTGTTTAGATCATTGTCAGGATACTATTTCCAATTCCCTTAAATGCATGGAAGGGTAAGATATTTGTGATATATCACTTCAGTGGGGTTACATCTAGGATAATGTTGTCTATCTTTCACTGTCAGCTGGGGGATATTTCAAGCCAAGACCCCAAGTATACAGTATTCATGAGTTATGCCTGTGTTATTTACAGGATTGCACTTCATTAATTAACACAATTCCATATTGCATGGTTAACGAAATCAATGGAATTACTGTAACCTGGGTAGAAAATTGCTTCTGAGTTATAATGAAGCATTTTACAAAAAAATATTACTCCAAGACTTGAGATAACAGCTTTAATGGAACATTGCTGGGTTTTTTTATCTCCCCTCCCCCTTTTTTCCCACAAATTCCAGTACTTTTAAGGCAATTCACCTCAAATGTGCAATTTAGAAGACCATAAGCAGCAAAGTGGAGGACTAGAAGGCTAGAATTTATTAAAATGCTATCTTTAATGCATTCACATGTCTCTGGTACAGTAGTGGAAGCATTATCAAAATACAGAGCAGTCTGTGTGTGTATGTAAGTGTGTATGTATGTACACTATCACCCAGACTTATACATGCAACAGCATGACCACAAAAATCCCTGTGTTTTATACTTTAAGGAAGAAAAAAAAAAGAAACTATTTGGTCAAGCTATTACTAGAGATCTTCTGTATCAACCCGGGGTCTTTTGATAGCTGCAGCCTGGTTTTTTGACAGAACAGGGAAAACTAAAGGGAAATTACTGGCTATTGCCTTCAGTTACATGGTCATGCAAGATTTGGGTAGCATAAAATGGTGTAGCCTCATCAATACAAAGAGTGCTCCCTTTCCTTGGTCATGTACAGCCAAAGGACGGCAGCAGCATCATAATCCCCTCAGCCAGCAATTCCCTCACATATAGAGATGTCACCACCTGCAGCTGCCCTGTGCTCACACAGCTTCTCTCTCTGCTTTTGTGTCCCATACCAGTTTCACCCATCCAGCATTTCTGGAACTATTAACAAGGGAGACATCTGAGGAAATAGCTGAAGGGTTCCCTTAGGGAATCTCTGGCTGAGAGCAAATGATAAAAAAGATTATGCTCTTCCAAAGGGGAAAATGAAGGAACAATTGTGAAGGAAACCACAGCGGCTACACGAAACAAAATCACTGAATCCCTCTGTAGGATAAAACCAAGATGAGAATTAGCAGCTCTAATGGGTGGTACTTGTTAATTAGTGCCAGATACCAATATCTTAACATCACTGTATCCCAGTTCAGTGAAGAACAGGAAAATAAACAGGCTGAAAAATGTTCACTCTAAGGTTAAAACATGCACCTGGTTCAATTGCTTAGTAGCTAGTCAATGCTAAAGCAACCAAGATGGACATGAATGGTTAGGCAAGGGTCTGGTGGGAAAATGCTGGGCTGAATGGCCAGGAAGTTGGTGACATGTAAGAGGATGATCTGAAAATTCTTTGCTAGAATCAAGTTACACTATACCTTAAGAAAAGGGGAAAAAAAGAGAGGGCTTGTTAGGACAGTATTGGAAGTCTCAACCACCTGTACTGGGTAAACAAAAGCCACCAAAATTAGGAGCATGAAAATCAAACTGGATGGTTCTCCCAGTTGATGAAGAAAAAGAAATTCAAGCAAGATACAGCTTTTCCAGTCCAATTAAGCACCTTGTTAATGACAGAAAAAATATGGGAGTGATGACATCAATCCTGTACATAAAGAGTACAGACTTGGACACTGCTTTATTAGCTGCTGCTTTGCACCAGGAGGTGCTAGATTTTTAAGATCCCAGTAAGAAAGGCATTCAGACTCTGACAAGCACTGCTATTTATTAATGTCAGTGTTACAAAGACAGGTAGTATATATAATCTTACGTGCTTCCAGATGCTGCTAATGCTGCATTGTGCAGCTTCAGACAGGCCACCAGATCCCATCCATGTAGAAGCTTAAACCACCTTTCTTAATGTTAATTCCTGCTTTTTCAGGATTTTCTTAAAGCAAAACTCTAGTCGTCGTCTGTGCTGTCGGATAGAAAGGACATTTACAAAATACTTGTTGCTGCAGTTTCAGGTGAAGGCGAGGACATGCAGGTTGTGTGATTGCCAAGCTGCTTGCAGGCTCCTCCATTACCAGCAAGCACCCAAAGCAAGCACCTGCAGCAAAGGAACCTGTGCAGCACAGCACAGGTCAAAAAGCCAAGCTGTAGCAGGGCACGCCTGCTGAGGTTAGATGCTTCGTGGATCACTCATGCCTCAATGTATGAACACAGTGTCTGCTTGCTGCATCTGCTTTCTGTAAATCAATAGTTAGGTTTAGCATTTGTGTTACCATATCTTTATATAATTAGGCAAGTTTTATGAGAAAATAATGCAAAACTTACCACAAATAATAAGGAATGCAATTGCATGTTAAATAGAGAAGGTAATTGCCGAAGTCGATCTTACAGTTCACTTGGCAGAACAGCATATTTGGCACGTGTGAAGGAAGAACTTTAACTGAACCATAAAGGTTAGAGAGGTTAAACCTTTGAAACATGGTTGCTGGCAGGTTTGGATGCTTTTCTCTGGAGACCCTTTAATAAGAAGCCCTGTATATTGGTCTACTTGTGCTGCGACAGCCATAAATATGTCAAGTGAAATGCAAGCTAATTAGAAAGCACTTATTTGAGTCCTCCAGAGTGTATTAAGATGGAAAGTTTCACTTTCAGTCTACAACTTACTCCTTTCTTATTCAGTCCTATTTTCCTGTTGTATTGTAAGATTCTCAGCTCCACTCAGGGACAAGGCAGTATATCTAGCAGACTTTTCAATGTAGATTCCTTTCTGTGGTCCTACTAAGTACAAGTCATTGTCAGGGCAGAGTCAGTCACAAAAGTCCTCGAGGAAATGTGGTATCAGCTCTTTTTTTCAATCCAAGATTGATTACCCATTTTTCCCCCTTCCAAATTAAACTCACGTGTCTCTTTGAAACTCAGAACTGGTGGAATTGGGCTACCACCAGCTGGGGCTATGGGATTTATTAGATTTGCAAATGGTACTCAGTTCCTGCCGATGCTATATGGTGCTCCCCAATGGGATAACATGGTACTGACTCCCCTATGGCTACATTAAGACTACTCAGTAAGTTTACTTCGTGAATTTGGTAAAGCAAATAATCTAATGAGACATTAGATTGGTACATTTATATAATGGTACATTTATTTAATGACAAGCAAGTTATTTGGAGATCGGATGGTGAAATTGTTCCAAACTGAATGAACAAAATTAAATGAAATTGTATCTTTACATTACTGATATTTTTGAGATAAAATATAAACATCTAAAATCCTTATAATTAAACCACCCTCTTCTACAGCATTATCCTTTCCTGTCGTTCAGTTACTTGATTAATACTTCAACCTTGGTTCAACCTGCAAATTAATTCTAAGACAGTTTTGCTTGAACTATTCCTTACAAGTGAAAATACTGGCTCTGTTGAAGAGGGCTGGCATTTCACTGCAGGTACAATTGGGAAATGGATTGTTTGTGCACTGATCCCATTTCTCCTTATCTATCATTATGACCAATGACCTCATCTCTCTTGGTCTTGGTTGAACACCACCATTTAGAGAAGCAGAAAGTAGCCTAGATTGGGCTGGAGTGTTTGAGTCTTAAACTTCTGCATTTTCAAATTTAGGGAAATGGAAACGGGACTCTGTCCCTTATTGCTACTGTTGAAGGTTATCTGGCTAGAATTTGACTGGAGTTGGAGCTAGATCTGTTGGAAGAGGGCTACTGCCAGCAGGAGAAGAGAGAAGCCTTTGAGATGGATGGTCTTCAGAGTGACTTTTGGGTGAATAAGAGGATGGGCTGCTCAGATGAATTTGAGTCCTCAACTGTCTGGGTATAATAATGTAAGTGAACACAGAGATCAGGTTTATTACTTCAGTTTTACACACTGAAGGCCTCACAGCTGAGGATCTACAGAGGAGAGGGTTAGCTTCTTCTGGACTGGGTCAGGTGTAGGGACAGCATGGTAGTCACTGCATGTGACTGAGTCAGGTTTTAGGGGCTGCTGCACAAATCTCACAGTCACTTGCTAGGCTTCTGGGAGAAGCAACTCTCAGGTCTGACCTTGAGCAGGTAAGCAGAGGACAAATGAGGGAAAATGCTGTCTCATATATGCCATAAAATTTGAGGTTTTTATTCCTGATATCCTCTGTTGTAGGGGATATTTGGCAATGCTACCACCAGGTATTGGCACAGAGAAAGGTCTGTGATCCACTTTCTCTGACTTGTAATAGGATTGGCCACAACAAGAGCTAGGTCAGGACCACAGTCTGACAAATCTCTCAGGTTGCTGGCTGCAATATCTTGCTTACATTCCTGGGGCCAAACTAATTGTCAGTTTTGGTGTTTATTTGAGGGTTAATTTTTTCCTTCATGTCTGATTGGCAGAGGCTCAGCAGCTTTTGTTTCCTATAAGGCATAGTGCTGGGTCCATCTGCTAGAAATTCTCCAGGGACATTTCACTAATGGCAGTGCTGTGCTTCTCATGTTCTCTTTAAAGTGATGCCATGGTGTAATTTTTGAGGCTTTTTGCCTTTTGCACTAATGGTATTGCAACTGTTACATGGTCTCAGAGATTGCTCTGTGGTATGAGGTTTAGGTGAGGGAGAAGATACTCTGAGGATCTGTCTGATCCTAATGTCGATGCCATGACAGTGTGATCGCAGGGAATTGAATTCCGTGATGCAGAGGCTCTTTCCAAGTACCACCTGCTGCCTCACTCACTGCGAGCTCACAGATACTGTGTCCCCCTTTCTGTTTCATTTTCCTGTTTATCTGCTGCTCTTCAATTTTCTCTTCTTTACATGTATGCTGCTTTGTCTGGTTAGAAGACAATGTAACAGTCTTAACAGAACATTTCTGAAATAATTGAATATGGTTAATAATAGCGGCCTTGGAAATTGTACTATTGTAACAATTCTCACCCATATCTTTAAATTCCTGAATTAGCTTTGGAGCCAGTATTTCCACAAAGTGCTGGAGTTGTAGGTGAATGCTTCATATAGCTTGGAAGCTGTGACTATATGTTTTCAGATGAAACATGGCATTATTTCAAACATAAATCACTTGGAGGCAGCAGCCACTTAAGTTGGGTCAGAACCAGTGAATCAATGCAAGCAGAGAGGATGTTAGTGAAAGTAATGTGATTTTTATCTTCAAACTTTCATGAACCTCTGAGTCTAGAAAACAAACTGCTGTACATCTTTGGAAGGCTGGACTGGATGATTAGCCTTCTAGTGGCATACTGAATTGATTTTTATTCTTAAAGATATCCTGAGTCATCAACAGTCAATGAATTTTCAAATCAGGCAAACACGCACACCTTTTTCTGGACACAACACGATGTTTTCTGCATCTCAAGTGTCTTGAACCACTTACTGGATATCATCCAGCCCTGGTGAAATAAGGACTACCCAGCAGGAGTAAATTGATCTTTAAATAAATAGGTTTTGTATTCATAGTGTGAGAGAGTAAGAAATGCAGACTTAGATATATATAAGGAATTGTCTGCATGGGGCTTTCTTTTCAAGGGGGTACATGTGGAGTATAAAGCTGCTCTTAAAGTGCCCTTCTCAGGCAATGGCACTAATGGCACACTGTGTATACAGTCTGCAGTTTTAACAGCAACTGCTTGGTTAAAAAGGAAGTTCTGTTGCCTGATTTTCTAATTCTCTATGCATTGTTTTTGGAAATATCCTCTATCTGCAAAGCCCTGGGGAAGAAAGTATATTCTTTTCCATTTTTGAGTGCATGGAATTTGAGACACTAGAAACAGGCCAAAGCTTTGATGCTATTCTTGACATTTTGAAGTCAGCCAAGCTAAAAGTCAAACTCTCTGCTCAATCACAGAGAAAGTAAAAATTATGGTTAGTATTGCACTTCAGATGCATGTGATCCCATGGCCTTGTTCCCTTGCTCCAGCCTGCAGGCTGTATGCATTCTGTAGTAGAAGATTTAGTACAACTGGGAAATTATAAAGCAGTGCCTTTAAGATTAACAAACACTTCATGAAAAAGAAAACTTTGTTTCAAGAGGAGATGAGTGAGATAACCCCTATTTTTTCCCTATCCACCCTTGTTGTCCTCTTTAGTACCCTCCTTTCTCTACCATTTGCTGCCTGTTGTAGTGGTTGTCTGCAATTCTCTCTATTTCCTCCAAAGCTTTACAGATTCATATTATTTCCTTTCTACTCAAGGGTTTTTTCCTGGTTTCTCATGTGCCCTTAATTTGCACCTTGTCTGTTCCTCTTTTTATTTCTCAACCTATTTATTGAGACTGCTGCCAGGTTAATACAAGGCTACTGGCAGAGGGCAGGACCACAAAGGTGAGCTCTTAGAGGAGCAAACAACCTAAGAAGTCATTAGGCTTCAGTAATCTGCACTGTGCCCTTGGAGAAAGCATTGAGGTTCAATAGTGCCTAATGCAATAAGCACAATCACAGAGTGGCAACTTGTCACTGAAGCAAAAGGGAAGAGCAGATGCTGATCTCAGAGCATTGATTAATGGAAGTCTTACGTAATTTAATTGATATTAATGTTATCATACTGTCAGCACCAGTGCTTGCAAAGATACACACTGATCCTTTTACTTAAGAAAAGACCCCTGCAAATACTGGGCCTGATTCACAGCTATCTGCAGAAATTTTGCACCAGCAGAACTTCAGTGCTCTCAGTGGAGGTAGGCCAAGTTTAGAGATATGAGACCAGGAGCAGCAAACCTATCCTGTACATTTTCTGAATGTTTTCCAAAGTCTTCAGCTGTGTTTTCAGAGTCTCTGCATTTCTGTTCAAATTCAATTATTCATGTTTGACAGAACCTGCTCTGACACTATTGTGCTTTTAAAAACTGAAAACTCCTCCAAGGTATAGTACAGAAAAAAAACCCTAAACCCACTCTATTGTCCTTGAAGGAAACACTGCAAGGCTGCTGATTCTGTTATTTCAAGCAGACTGATAGCTTTTTGTTCTTTTGTGTCCATTCATAGTTGCTGAATATATTCTAAAACATCTCAATTACTCTCTATTTTACAGACATTTTTATTAGATCTATAATCTCATGCCTCATATCCTCAGAGGGTCCTCAGTGCTCTGCCATTGCAATTATCAGGGGGATGTATTTTCTCCCTGATGCATTATAAGCTTTTCTTCCAGAGGCTAGATTTTATTGCACATTTTATGTCAGGACAGCAGAGGCCTGTTGTTTCTTCTTAATTGTTCCCAGTAGAAGTCAAAAGCATAAATACAGAAAGAAGACCTGGAGTGTTAATCCAGGCAAGAGAGAGCAAGCAATTTTTGATGTCCAACATTCTCATAAAAATTCATTTCGTGTTTCTGCTGACCTCTTTCTTGTTGATTCATGGCAGATAAACAGAACACATATCTCTTTTTTCCTCTGTCATAATGCATCAGAGAGGCCAGGCTCCTCTCTTAGCCAGCCTCTTCACTGCAGAATAACAGGCTACAGGGTGGCAGATGATGTTGCAAACTTTCATATTTTTGCTGATCTTTCTGCCCATGCCTTTCACTTCATCCTCTTCATATCCTGAAAAACTTCACCCACCATAGGTAGTCTTAATTCCACAAAAATCACCACTGAAAAGGCATGTTTATGCTGTCCCCACAACATGATATTTCAGATGTCAATTGTGTTTGCAACCAACACAAGCAAAACTACACAGAAATATATTCCTGCCTTTGAGATAAAGGTGCCAAATTCATTAATCAGCTTTCTTACTAATATTAAGTCTAAACCTCCATTGTCTTTCCTCCAGTCATCACCATAGAAATGTCATAAATAAGACTTCTTAGAAGCATTGCACATGACCTGTTTCATTCATAAAATGGGCACTTCCAAACAGATATTTTAAGGAATATGTATCTTAATGAATTGAAAGGACAGCATGTGAAGGAATCAGGCTAGACTTCTCAGTATCAGTATTGGGAGATTTCCTACCAGCTGGCTGCTATGAGGTTGCCAAGACTACAGACTGCTGACATTCTTTAGGATCAAAGGAGAAGATGGGGAACCCAGAAGTCAACAACACATTGAGAAATATAACAGCAAGACAATCACAATAGACTTTCTTATCATAATTCCAGCGGGTCATTATGGAAGCAAGTAAGACTATAGCGTAAGATTTTTCACTAAAAGGCCAATCACTAGAATGATTTTACTGATTTTGCTGAAAAAAACATATAAGGTTTATGTCTGCAAAAGTCTCACAATTTGAGGCTACTGCTGCCAGTTTTTTTTATTTACTCTTCCTTCATTCTGAACACCTTCTTTACCATGCATTTGACAAGCACTTGAAATACCACTACAAAACAAATGCACACAGATTCAAGCTGTCATCCTTTTGCATAAATGTATTATTTTCAGAAACACCTACATTACTTTGGAGCTGAAGCAATTTTTAAAAATATCCATCAGAGGAGGGATAGGGTGAAATTATATCACTCTCCAGTGGAGTGCCAAAGGCAGTAGCCTCTGTTGGGGGTGACTCACAAATTCTCCCATCTTAACAAAGGATGTTACGATGTCTGAACAGTGCTATAGCTTTCACAGACGGGATGTAGGGTCTCTCTCACCACTACAAAAAACAGCTTTCATCTACTTAGGGTGCATGAGAGAAGTTGGACCAGGGCCCTCATTAGCAACCTATCTCAACAGTAAAACTCTGAGATGCTTGATTCTTGTCAAGCAGCAAATTTGACAAGGAGATAAATACTCATGGTTAATATTAAAATATTTAATGTTTCAAAATCAATATTGGGGTTTTTCCCACCCAGTTTCTTGCAAAGGTTACGTACTGCCTCCTTCCCAATTCTGGCAGCTGCCATGTGTAGGAAAACCCACGTCTTGTAAGAAAGGAGCTCATAACCATAGATTTGAAGTGCTCGAGTCTGATAAGAGATAGCTTTCAGATTTAGAATAACCACAACCCCAATGTTGTGGGTCTTCCTATATTGCTTCTTTAAAAGAATAATACAGTTATGTGTGGCTCCTTTTGCTATATTTTCCATTTCTCATCTGCCTTCTATTTGGATCTACCCAGGTCTTAGGATAGGAACTGAGCATTGGTGAAGGGCAAACTACGAGGCACAACCAAACACAATATAATTTGCCAGGAGTGGTGCTTCTGTGGGGCGACTGCATTACGGTGTCTGAAGTCTCTCTATTTTCTCCTTTAAACTGAAGATCTGTTTTAATTTGTTGTGTCTCTCTTATAAAACTAATGTAAAAATGTTTGGGATTTGGTTCTGATGTGCATCTTTAACCACGTGCACAGCTGGCTCTGCATGATCCTGACCTGAGCTGGGTTCACATGAACTGGCTCTGCTAATTCTGGATCTGGGAGCCTTAGGGGGTTATCCAGCTGGCATCTGCAGAAGTGCTGCTCAGTTACTTCTTGTGCCACTCACTTGGCACAGTGGCTCCATGCTGCAGTGCAGGGATGCTAAAGCTCAGGTCAGCTAACACCAGGGGTCTCTGTGCCCTGCTCCATCCAGCAGAGCTCTGCCTGTCCCTCCTGGGCACAATAATGCACAGAGAGGTTTTAGGAAGTTTAGCAGGGTTTGATTCTCTCTATCTGTGAGTACACAGATACAGACGTATCTTGTGATGGACAATTGTGTGCAGAAAGTGTATAACTATGGTTTTATCATTGGTTTTTTCCAATGTGTATATCTATGGTTTTATCTGCTTCAGTACACTACCTTGGACAGGAATGGTAGGAAAATATTAGCCATACAATTGTGAGGGGAAATGGAGTCAGAAGAGAGGACTTTATAGATCTACTCAGTACATGAGAACCCCAATGGTACCACCAGCCCTGACTCTGTCCCTGCCCACACTCCTGGGGTTCCCCCACACTGCCCACCCCATGTCAGCCCTCCAGGGCCATCAGCCTCTGCTCCAGAGATGCCACAGCAGCACCAGCCTGCAGCTTCCTACAACTCCATCCATCCTATCCCCATCCCCAGAGCAGTGACTGATGTTGGTGCCCTCCTGCTGCCCCTCTCCCAGCCCAGTGGGTACCCAGGCAGCAGCAGCTCTGCTCCTTTGCTCAAAGCTGTAGGACATGATGCTAGGAAAAACTATTGAGTTAAAAACTGGGAATGCCAGACATGGCCTGTCAAGAAAAATGAAGATATTAATAAGAAACTAAGCATATGGCTACTAGGTCTGTATTACATTTCTTTTCACCTTCACAGAATTACCCCTTCTCCCTGTGAGACAGGCAGGGACTGGGTTAGTGTTACACAAGGGAGCTCACATCTATGCAGCTGCCAGAGCATTCTCAGCTGCAATACTCTGACCTGCAACTTCACAGATGAAATTATATTTTTTTGCTGTCAGCCCCCTCCTGCTCTATTAAAATTCAATTTTATGGTGTAACATTCCCTATGGATGTGTTTTGTTATTTGTTTCCAAGACGTGACAGAAACATTCATGTGCTTCTAGCAACTGATGAAACCTAAGAGAAAGAGCTTATAAATTAGTAGCAGTATGCTATAGTATAATAAACTCCTTACTTTTTTGCTACAATATATGACCATTTGTAGCAGTTTTAAAGCCCAGATATATACTCATCTATTAAACAACTTTTGGCATGCCAAACCTTTTATTTCCACTATTAAAGCATGAGTGAGCCTTTTTTTTTTTTTTTTTTTTTTTGGACCACTAAAAGCACCACCAGTAAATGAAACCCAAGGTGTCCAAGGTCCTGCAAGTTCGGAAGAGTTGCCACTTTCCATTACCATCAAGATGTGCAGTTAGAGTGCTGGGAAATCTCTTAAGTGATGATTCTCTTGAGAACAGGGGATGAGAGTCTTAAACTTCACAGCAATTCAAGAGAAGTCTGTCTCATCAAGCTGCAAGAATCATCGATGCTATTTTGACTGTGTTACCTCAGCATCTGAAGGGAGATAACACAGTCATTGCATTGAAAATGTCTTGGCATCTACAGACATTTTTTTAGAAAAAAGAATTGTGAAAGAGGGTTAAATCATCTGCCTCTTTCTGGAATTATCTACATTGCCCACGGTTTCTGATGTTTCTGATCAGGCATGGATTTTGACTTTGATCTGCAAGCTCAGAAAGGCAGACTTGGAATAGTGCATCTGTAGATTTCCATCCTCTCCTAACCCAGATCTTTGCACAGCAGATTAGAGCTGCATAGCAGGGCTGTCAGCTTTAATGTGACAGTTCAGTTCGCCTGCATTCATTCCAAAAACAGTGCCACTGGTTCATTCCCCACAGCTTCAAGATTTGATTATATCAACTATGCACCTCCCATACATTTTGATGTCTTTTATGATTCTCAAGTATACCACTTAAACATACAACTTTCTGAACTCCAGGCTTGTTTTTTTTCAATCACACAGCATGATGTTTAACATGGTGTATTGAATATTAGGGATGTTTGAGTTTGCATTTCAGATTAGTCATTTTCATCCAAACCTCATGAATATTTGATGTATTTTACATACTTTATTATTTTAAAGACTTGGTTGTGGGGATTATTTCTTCATTTGGTACCTTCAGTATTCTGTCAGTCCTTATACAAATGTAATAATGGAATTTTCCCCCCCTGTATAAGTGAGTCAGTGGAAGAGGTTGCTGCTATGAATCCATGCTTAGTCAAGGGCAGAAAACTGCTACCACTCTTCCCCATTAAAACACAGTCAAATTTATATTGGCCCATATACTTACAGTACTTGCCTGTGTGCAACTGTTATTAATTCAGCAAAAACCTAAATAAGATGGTAATTCATGCAACATTTTCCATCACAATTTAGAAAGGGTTTTTTTAAGTGCTGTTGGCTTATTTTGTCTGTCCTTAATTCCAATAATACAATAAATCTAAAATACCTGCATGGCATGCTTTAAGGACATCAATAAGACAATTGATTTATTCTCTAAAAAAAAACCAAAAAAAAAAAAAAAAACCAC
>WEIU01014025.1:659355-737587 GCA_013389925.1 Aegithalos caudatus
CCTGCGGTCGGGGCTCGGCGCCCGCCCCGACCCGTCTGCCCCGAGGAAGAGGCTCGGAGTAATAAGTGTTTCCCCTTGGGTTTGGATGGCTCTGGTCTGCAGCTCACCCGCAGGTCAGGGCTGGCCCCATCCAGCCCAGCGCTCCCCGTGTGGCGTGGGCTTATTTTGAGAGCAAGCGGTCTGTTTTTTCCAGTGTGGTGACGGTGGGAGGAGTGTTTACAGGTAACATGTAGAGGTCGTTTCCTGGCATTTTTTTTACCCTTCTATTGTGCTGCCCACCTTTGTCAGCAGCGTGTGTGTATTCTTGAGGACTAGTATGATTGTTTTGAAACGTGTTTTAAATACTTTAGAAAAGCTTTTACATGTGGACTTATCACCTGATACGTTAAGGACTGAAATAATTGATTTTTCAGCCTGAAAAACAGGTAAGTGCGTATGTTAGGCTCCAGGTTTTGCTAAACAGATGGTATCTTTTCCTTAAACAATGTCTTAAAAGACTGTTAGTTTATTTGATGACTGAAAAGTCTCTGTAGGCCTCTGTATATGGTCGTGTACCTTACCTACTCTACCTCTTTATCCTGTGCCCATGATTTTAGAATAAAACAGTCTGTTCTGAAGGGTAATTAGCTAGCAATAACCCCCAAGTATGTCTTGATTATTTTTGTTATTGGCTTGGGTTTGTTGGTTTGGGGTTTTGTGTGGTTTTGGGTTTTTTGTTTATTGTTTTTAGTTTGGATTTTTTTATTATTATTATTTTTGGGGATTTATTTTAAAGGATGTGTGTGGACTGTTGCTGCATGTTTTTTCAGCTTAACTGGAGTCAGACTAAATGCAATACCCTCGGTAGCAGTGTCTGATGATTTTCAGATGTGACACAAGTTTTCAGTAGTGATCCAGACTAGAGGATGTTGATGTTCTTTGAAACAAAGTGTTCTTAACTTTTGGAAACTTTAGGCAATCTAAGGCTGGAAAATGGAATAAAAAGCATTAACAGCTTGTCAGAAGTTCAATGTGTTTTAAAGACTGAGGACTAATGTTTGTTAACGTCAAGAAATTAGTGTTTAGCAAACTAAAAATCTCTCAAATTAAATTGGTAGTCTTAACTAGTTAATCTGGTAGAATTTTATACTGTTCCTTTGATGCATAAAGTTGAATGTGTACGCAAAAGATGGGAAAGGAAGTTGATATATATTGTGTGCTTTAACATCAACTGGAATCTTTTAATATGCAATAAATATCGCTAGTTTGGAGGGAGTTTTACTCGATTTTTCCAGAAATGCTGAGTGTCTGACTAGATCTTACTCACAAGATAGTGCCTACATGGATTTGTAGAGTGTTTCCTTACTCCCTAAAGTCTTTGTATGGATAAGCTTTAAAAGAGAAGGATGTTTTTCATGTTGGAGGTGAGACAGACTGTCTGTCGACAGGCACTCCAGAAATGCTGTTTTACAAACTTAAGGACTGTGTGCTGTAGCAGAGCTGTACTGTCACAGACTGCCCACTGAACAATGCAGTGCCTCTGTGTTCAGTCCTTTTTGAAGGTCAGGGGCCTGAATACATGGTGATTTCCACTTTTTAAGAAAATAGCACAATGTCCTTCTGTAAGTGGTGACATTGGAACATCTAATCAGTTTCAACATTTGTTTACATTTAAAACCAATGCTTTTTATAGGACTGTCAAAATCTTAACTTTTTTTTTTGTTTCATGGTGCTGTTGTATATTGTGGATATCTTTTTCAGGTATTCTTTGTATGCCTTTTTATGAGGCTTTTGCTTCTCTTTGTCTTTTTGTATTCACTACTTTGGATTACTTTCAAATTGTTTGAAGATTGGGGGTGTTGGCTTTTTTGTTTTGTTTTGAGGTTTTTTTTAAGGGATATATTTGTTTTAACTGAGCTAAGGCTTTGCATTTCGCCATGAAATACTATGAATACAATATTTATGTTGTAGGAAAGAGGTTCTAAGGAATAGTGAAAAATTACTTAAATACTGTCATGCTGGGAGATCTGTTTATTTATTTATTTGTGAAAGACAGTTTAAAGTGATTCAGTAATTTCGGTTAGAAGAGGTAGAAGCTGATGGAAATAGGAATGCTTTAGGAAACTTCTGGTGGGAGTGCTTTTGATGGGGTTTGTGTGGTATCCTGCTGACTGAGTTCTTGGGCCTTCCTTGCTCCCTCCCTCATGAATGAAAGCTGAACTTAAGTAATAGACTCTTTCCAAGGATATTTATCCTGCCTTTTGACAAATTCAGTTTACTGAGACAGTGTAGATCCCACTTTTCTAGCTGTAAGATTGCTAGTGGAACAAAGCTTCTGATGATAATTTTAGTGGTGAAGTGCAACAAATAATATTAACTGCACATGTGATACTTGTAGTATAAGTAGCATATATCTTACAGTATGTGATAAATGCTTGGAGAAGTGCTGGCTGATACATCTTGGAAATAGCTGTTAGGATTAATCCTGAATTTCATTGTTCCTAAAAGTCTTGGAGGAGTTAATCTATTAGGCTTGGACATTTTGCTTTAGTGATTTGGATGTAATATCAAAGTTGTCAATAATGAAATTTGAAGATAAACAAGATGGATGGGTGCTAAGTAGGGAGGATGGAACTGTAGTAAACCATCCAGAATTCACATGAAATGATGCTGGTAAAGCAAGGCACACCTTAATGTAGCTATATTCAAAGGAGTGCATGCAGGGTAAGGAGTGGATGCATGGGATTGTATCCCAAAAGTTATTGACTGAAAGGATATAAACATGAACAAGCAGTTCAGCAGAACTTTGCAGTATAATGCTTTGTTTAAAAATGTATAAGAACAAGGAGATGATTTTTGACTGAACATGTGGTAATGCTAATGATGAAGTTTGGTCTTTAAAAATTATTGTTACATAGTGAAGAGTATGGGAAAGAATTAAAAATTATTTTAATAATCTCTTACAGTAAAAGGCCTGCGGAGGCCCATGTCACATTATCTGAAAAAGTGAGAGGTATCTTTTTTGCCCTTCTGTGAATATTTTCTCACTGAAATCCAGTGCTTTATTCAGTTTATGCTTAACGAGATCCAATGACTGGAAAGTGAAGTTGAATTGGACCAAATTGAAAAACACAAGTGGTCAAGGCTGAGGGTGAGTAATCGTAATGCAGGAAGGAGGGCAGTGCTGGATTATCCAGCTGCCTTTGTTATCTGCTGGAGTTCAGAGATCTTTCTGTCAACCAAATGCAAGGTTTTTAATTCCAGAAGTGGATAACAGAGCAGTGTGTCAGATATGTGAATATAGAGGAGCGTAGACTGTGTTGGAGTGACCCTGATTCATCTACGTGAATTCTTGAATAGGACTGGGAAGTGCATGGTCGGCCACGGCAGCCCCGTGGGTGTAGGTCTCAGCGTGGGTGCGGTATGGGCTGAGCTGCAGGGTGATAGGGTAGCTCCTTTATGAGGGATGCACGCTCAATGGCAGAGTAACACTGGGCTGAGCAGTCCCTGCTGGCTTGTTTCCTTCTCCCAGTGTTTAACTTTCTGGTGACAGAATAGCAAGAATCTGCTTCCTTTGATACAGTGTAGCCCTGGTATGGGGATACTGCTCATGCTGATTATGTTTGTTATCCTCTGATTAAGTTATTCTGGTAGGTCAACAGACCTGACTTTAAATTTCTTGGGTCTTCTAAAAAAGAGTGAATTCCTGACTGCTCTGTGGTAGGTGATGATAGATTTGGATGTTTTATTCTGAAATTCAAGGAGCAGGAAGGCAGAAGAATCTTAGAAAAAGGTTTTGCTTGGAATGCTCCTTTATATTTGAAAAATATTCTAGATGTGTGCCTAGTATGACTCTAACTGCCAAAGGTATTGCAGCTGTTGAGAGCTGCATCGCTTCCTAAATGGTAAGAATTATTACTGGTGATGAAGACCTGGTTTGTTACTTCAGCATTTACCAGGGTCAGGTTCTGTGGGATATATTTGAGAAAGATGGAAGTTACTGTTTATTACAGACATCTCTTGGCATTAAAAAAAATGTGTCCAGGAACAATATTCCTGCAAAATTGAAAAGCAATTTTAGCAGCTGTGGGCTCTGTTTGACAGGAATTTTTCCAGATGGAAGCTGTCATTCTTATCTTTGTCTCTCTCCTTGTGGTTCAATTTGTAACTACCTAGGAAGTTAGAAGCATATACTTGTATTCCTTGCTGGTGATTTGAAGAAATCAGTAAACCTGCTGTGAATAGCTTTGCTCTAGTTTTTTCTGTCCAAATTTCAGTGAAAGGCCTGACTTTACCATCCAGCTCTATTCTCTGTGGAGTTCCATTGATATTGTTGGGGTTCTACTGGAGTGCTGATTGTTCTTAATTGTTCTGTACAGATGCAGGACTTACTCTGTCATTTAGTCAGGATCACTCCAGAGACTGGTCTTGCATTTGTGAGCTCATTCAAAGATCAGGTATCACTTACTATACTGCTTAGAAAGGACAACAGAACTGTGAAGTCTCAGACAAATTAGCATACTTGATATTGAAGGTTGAGCCTTGCTTTGAGTCTCTTGGGTAGCGTCAGAGTTTGAGGGTGGGGAGGACTGCAGATGTAATCCAACCTTAATATCACAGGCTGAAGTTTTTTTAACTATTTCTTTTTATTGCCAGAGTACTAAATATAAAGTAAAAAAGAAAATCCTATGGTAATAGGTCATATTGCATAACTTGGAAAGTTGCCCTCAAATTTAATTAGTCTGTTTAAGACTTAAACATGTTTCTAGTCTGAATTTAATTTATTTCTGTTCATTACATCTTGTGAGATGTCTATCCAAATACAGGTCTGTCTCTATCTATTTAATATGCTGATGATTATCAGATCCCTACACTACTGTTACTGTCTGCAATCCTCCTGACCCTTTGGAGTCCCTCCTGTTCATTCGTTCCTTCAGTGTTTTGATGGCTTTGCTGTCATTGCAGGGACTTGGGAGCAGAGCACTCTCCTGGCAGTCACACAGCTGGGGCAGTAAATGGTGACCCATCCCTGGGAGTCTTCAAGGCCATGCTGGATGGGGCTCTGAGCTCTTGTGACAGGCAGAGGGGTTGGGATTAGATGGTTCCTTCCAACCAAGGCCATCCTATAATTCCTGCTCATCATTCCCCATATGGGGAATCTGTGTTTGTACTGGTCTTGGGAACCGTGTCACACTGGAAACTTGTACTCAGATGATGACCATCCCTTTGAGGTAGTTTCTAGAATAGGTCTTTATTTTAGATAGGACTTTGCTTTTGTTGATATTTAAAAAACCCTAATTTTGTCCTGTCCCAACAATCCCCAAGTTGTATCAGAGAGAATTAGTTATTGCCCTTTTTCTGTCTCCACATACTGCCTGCCCTCCCCTTCCAGTAAGAATTATCTTTAACTGGTTTACTTCTGGGTTGCAGACAATGGTGAAATAGGGTGGGTCAAGGTACAGCCTCTGAAAGATGTTTAGTGTTTTCATATTGACACTTCTCTGGGAGTTTAAAAATGGGAGCTACTAAAAAAAAGGGGACGGGTTTTTTGGAGCATATTCCTTAACTAGGAAAGTATGTATAATAGTCTCAAAGCAAATCATAAGAAAAAAGCTTGCTTACTTCCAGTTTTTAATACATGCAAGATAGACCACGTTAACTTTCATTATATTCTAATTTCTTGACTAACCCAAACACTTTGGACATTAACTATGTTTGACCATTGCTCCTCATTTACCAAATGAAAGTGACAGGTTTAATTTCCTGTGAAACCATGGTACTAACCTTTGCTAGTCTGCTATATTATTAGTATTTGCTTTTTTGTCAGTTTTATATCAAAACCTAGAAAAGCCAGCAATGTCTTAAAATGGTAACCATTTATAACCCATGTCATCTTGTATCCAGACTGCAGGAGTTTCTTCTGGCTTAATGAATAGCAGTATTCATATCTTTTGGACTATATGGTTGACCAAACAACCAGTATTTTACAGAAGTTTAATACTTGTTCTATAGAAAGCATTTTATTGGGGCAATTTAAATTTTCTGGCCAGACTTTTTATTCTGCTCTTACCGAACATTTTCAAATTTTGTGGGTTTGTATTTTTATGGACAGTTCGATCATTCTTACTTTGTAATCTTGACAACTTTTGCTAATTTTTTATTGCTAGGTTGGTGCTTGCCCTTCTAGGGATAGGGAGGCATTGTATCCTTTGGCTAGCATTTTGTTTTTCATGTTTTTCTAATTTGTCGTGGTCATTGGCAATCTTCACTTGCCATTCTTACAAGACTCTTTTTTTTTTTTTTTTTACAGTTGATACAATTCCCTTTGTAAATGGTGCAGTTTTTAACTACTCTGGTCTTTTTCTCAGTGGTAAAATTGTGGCTTCTTGGGCATCTGTAAAACACTTAAACTAGTCTTCAACTATTTACAATTTTTGTTCTGTTTTCTTTTGATTTGGGCAGAAATTAATTTTAAAGTTAAAAATTTATTTTGAGACAAGCCCTCTAAATGCATAAGAGATAAATGTCTGGTTTGACCCATATTTGTGTTGATTCAGTTTGCCTTTACTTGTTAAGCACAGGCCTTATTTCTCTCAGATTTCACAGAAGATTAGTCTTTCAACAGTGCTTGGTTCTCTCTGTTTGCTTAGGAAAGTAATGAGACTTTATGAATGTAGAAGAAAATTTACAGAATTAAGTAGGAAAATGTTTGTTGGTTGCTTGAAAATTGAACAAGATTGCCATTGGTACTGACATGTTTAGATAGGAGCAACCTCAGTAATTGATATTTCAGCATGCACATGTCCTCTGTGGCTTTTCAAAGACAGTATGAGATAAAGATTTGACTTTGATATCCTTGTAATTGAGAGAAACACTGGGGTATATTACAAATGAGACTGTGGAGCAAAGTAGAAGGCTTTTTCTGGAGTCAAAGGGAGTCTGGCTGAATTGAAGCCTTGGGCCTGTCACACCCAGTATGTGGTGTAACATTAGACTACAACTTGTCTTGATCAGTTTTGAAATCTAGTAATTTCTTCCTCCATTTATAGGATGCCCTGAGGTATGTGGAAGTGTTTCCTTGATTCTCTCTATAAGGGAGGAGGTGCCAAAAGTGGAGAGTAGTGGGAATGCTGTGGTCAGAGCTTGGAAAGCTGCTCAAGACCAGAAGATGACTCAAAAAGGAGGGAATACAGTAGCAAGAGTGGGAGGGCGTCAGAGTGTACTCTGGGAACACTTGCATTGCTGCCTCTGAAGGATATGATTTTTCTGATTGAGTTTAAACTGGTCTCAACCCATGGTGAAACCCAGACACAGCTCCTCACCCTTCTTGGGATGAGCTCTTGCGATTGTGTGGCCAGTAGGTGACTTGGGGTGGTACTTGCCTGGAGGGTCTGTGACCTGATCTCTGACACCTTTACTGTGCTCTTGTGATGGAGAAGGTGCAGCCAGACCTAGGAGTGTGATCACTTGCCTGATTGCAGGTCACTTTTAGCTTATCTTAAGCTGATTGTCATCTAGGTGCTTCCAGCTCTACTCATGCCAGTGATGCTTGTCTGGTCCCAGGATGAGCCACTCTGGGGAAGTAAATCAGTAGAAAATGCATCCAGTAAAAAACCCACGGTGAATAACTTTCTGCCATTTCACTAAGCCTACCCATGGAGGGGTCAAGTGCATGAAAGCACTGAGAGAAGGCAGATGGTGAGCTGGCAGTCCTGGTTTGAAAAGTGAGGAGTTGGAGAGAACGGGACTCTTCGGCTGTGTTAGACCATGGATTCAGTCAGTTGTCTCATTTGCTAGAGAAGATTTTCTATTAGTGTGACTACAAACACCTTTCATTCACTTCCTAATGTTAACTGCTGGGTTAACCAGCCTGTGGTTTATTTGAAGTGGGAATGGGAGTTTGCTCTGCTGGCTGTCAATGTGAGGCTCCATAGGCTGCTAAAAAGTTGAGATGGGAATGGTGAATTGAAATTTTTGTAAGGATTGAGCACAACTTGTACTAACTTTTTTCTCTGTATCTGCCAAGGAGAAAAGATCATCTACAGCTAGGTTGACTGCTCGTTCTGTCGTGTGCACTTGCTGGTGATCTAATTCTTGATGAATGGAAAAAACATTTACCTTGAAAAAGATTTGTAAGAATATCCTTTTCTGTGAATTTGAAAGAGGACTATTTTTTCTCCAAGTAGCTGCGTATCAGTGTTGAGCTAGACACATACTTAGGTGCATTTTTAAAGTTTAGCAATTTAAGAGTAAAATATGTAAATGGTTTTACAGTAATCTCATGACTGACTCTTAATGCTAGGTCTTTAAGGTTTGTTTTTTTTCCAAGTTGATGGGTCTTTAAGCTCGTGTATTGTGAGACCTAGGCCTGTGTAAATCGCTTGGAAAAAGAATAGTTTCATATTTGCCAAAGTACTGAGATTTTTGGCTGAGAACATAATGCAACACTCCTTGAAAAGAAAGCCAAAAAGATAAATGTACATGTTAATGTAAATTGCAGACTAAACAATAACTTTATAGTGAGCTTTACACCACAACATTTTAAGCTTTCAAATTTTTAACCTTTGGAAATGCTAGTAAATGTAGCTCTTTTAAATAACACTTGCTTTTGAGGTTGTGTGTGCAAATACAAAGCCTCTTGTAAAGCCTGTTTGTGAAGCTATGGCTTCCTAAAGTATAGCATTGCTCAATGTAGGAGCATCTTCAAGGAAATTACTAGAAAACAGTTGATTGGTTATGGGTGCTTGTTTTGAAGAAACAAAATTTATCATTATGAGCTGTGCTTTAATTAAATCATGTGATCTCTGATCTCTGTGTAGAGTGGTTGGATTAAGGCCTCTAGTTGAGCATCGCTAACTCGTTATGTAAAAAATTAGATTTATGTTGGAGAGTATGCAAGATTATGCTCTCTGTGTGATGCCTGACTTGCATGTGGGTGGAAATCTGTAGCAGCAAAAGGACTGCTTTATGGTGTTTGAGGTGAGGCTTTTCTCAGCCTATTTCCCCATGTTTTAAAGAAAGCATTGTCGACTTAAACTATAGATTGATTAAAAAAAGATTGAGTATTAGGCACAGGTTTCTTTCCATTATGTATGTATTCTATAATTAGCTTCTCTAGGGATTTTCATAAATGCATCTTTTCTTTTTGTGTGTCAAGAAACTGTGCAATTAGACCAAAATTACAGGAGGTGAACTGAACAGACTTCACAAAATGCAGTAAAATGTAAAAAGTAATGGAAAACAGTAACAGAAATAGCATTGAATGGAAGTTTGTCTTATCGTATTGTACTCATTTTGTGTAATTTAGTGCTGTAATAGGGACAGGGAGAATCCTAATGTTAATGGTTAAGGATCAAAGTAAGGCAAGTCTGATGGTATATATTTGCAAACCAAACACTGATTTTTTTTTTTTTAATGCATAATTTAATCAGTTAATTAAAAAAAAAAAAAAGTGGTATGGCATGCTCTTTTTTTTTTCATGAAGAATGTAGTCTGGTTGAGGTGGAAATTTTCTAGCATGGGTTAGCTAAACTCCAGGTGTGTGTAAATCATCCTGGTCCAGACGATCTAACAGCTCGTAGCTGCTGAACACTCTTGCTCCTCAAAGTTATGAACCTACGTAGCCCTAGAGAACTCTTAATTTTCTGGGCTAGGTGTTTGTGTGAATATGAGAAGGATCAGACTGTACCCAGTTGATGACAGTGAACAGCTAGATTAGCTGTTGCAGCAGTAAATGTTTGGAGAAACTCGTTTCTAGAGAAGAAAAAAATCTGCTGTTCGTGTGCCTGTAAAGAATTGTGATTCTCTATAAAACTAAGACATTTTAGCTTCTGTTTTTGTGACTGCATCTTGCAGAGTTAGCTGAAGGAGTAGGGGAAGGAAAGTTACTATAAACTTAAGAAGAGGATCTTCCATTAAAATACCATCAGTATCTCTTTTGTTGTTGTTGTTGTTCGTATTTGATTTGTTTGTGTTTATTTTGTGTTATTTATTACATGAGCATTTTTCTATTAATGTTGGTTCATGAGTGACTAGTTTTCGTGTATATAAATGAATGTGGGTGTTTATAATATGCAAATAACTGTATAAATTTGTATAGATTCTTGCACCCTTTTAAAAGTGGGAGGAAAACTGGGAGAGCAAACTAAAAAGCATTATATTGCAGTAAATGAGGAACAGGGAAATCCAAATATGGGGGAAGGAATTCTTTAATACTAACCCCCAGCAGGCCCTGCTAAATGTAACACACACACACACACACACACACACGCACGAGGATTATTATTTAGCTTCCCTGAAACAGTTGCAGTCACTTCCAATTTCATTATGATTATCTGACTGCAGCCAGATATGAAAATAGTGTAGTCATCAATTAAAAAAGAAATTACTTTGTTTCTATTAAGAAACAGAGGCAATAGTATGTAATATTTTATGGAACATAATGCTTCTAGTATGAAATTTTTATTTTAGAACTTGTTAGTATTTTCTCTTTAAGTCTCAGTGTTCTTGGTCACCATTCAGAATTTGAGTGTCTGATTTTGATCATGGTATTGCTTCCTTGCAGCAACATTGCATAGTGTTAAAGCAAAAGCAGTCCCAGCCATCTGCTAATGCCTACCAGAGCCATGTGCAGCAGCTGTAAGCAGCAGTTCTTTCCTCCCTTCCTTATGTCCAAGCAGGAATATTGACCTATTCATATCTTCCTGCTATGTATAATTGTGAATTATGAAATTGCTATCTCAGAATAATTCAGTTTTTATCTTATTCTTCCATGAATAACTTATTTTTTTATTATTAAATACTATTCTCAAACTTTCTTAAGCTTGTTTCATTTAGGCTTTTTTATTGGAAAAGATTAAAAGCTTTGAGTCTTGAGGGGAAATAAGCATAACTTAACTCTTATGTGTTTGGTTATGAGGAGGACTCATTGGAAATGCCAGTATTAGCAGAGCTTCTGAGAATAAACACTTTTCCCCTCTCCTCTCCCTTGCACTTCATGCTTTTTCCTTTGGAGTTATATTTCATATTTTGCATTATCTTCTCTTTCCCAATCTTACTGGTCCTATTTTTTAGAAGTTTGCTTTTTTTTTTTTTTTTTTTTTTTTTTTTCTGTGTTGCTTCTTTTTTTACCAAAACATGTCTTTTTTTGTTGTTGTTTTTAAAGCATTATTCTCTTTTATTTATTTTTTTTTCCCCTACACTGCATTACTTGTGCATCTGTGCAAGCAGTCTGCACATTTTGTGACTAATGAGTAATGTCAAAGTAGTCACAGATGCATATGAGTGATTAGGGTCTTGTCAAAGGATAGTCACTGAAGTGGGAAGCTCTTCTAGAAGAAGTGATCATTGATAGAAATGAAGGGACCAAATATCATTCTTAGAGATGAGCAAAATTTGGCTTTCTTGCAACCTTCTGTACCAGCCAACTCTAGTAATTTCTGTGCATAATAATTTTCTTCAACCTGTCAGCCCAACTTCTTGGTTATTTAAAACTCAAGTGTGTTGTCCATGATTACTTAGTCAAATTAACAATTAGCAGGTGCAGAAATGTTCCTTTCACCTTCTGTTGGCTTGCTTTCCCTCTGTCAGTGGCTCTCCAGCCTGTGTTTTCACAGGAGAAACAGCCTCAGCTCATTGTCCTACTGACAGATTGAGGTTTTTCTGTTTCTTGTTGATCTCCCCTGCCCCTTCCCTGTGATGAGAGAAGCGGGTGTGGTGTGACCAGAGCTCCAAGTACCAAAGCCGGCTTGAGTTAGGCAGGAGCACGGAATCAAGGGCATTGAGGGAAGAGTGGCCAGAGGAATGCCCTTTCTCTTTTAGCAAGGTAACAGTTTTGCCTCAAGTCCTGCTTGAAAATGGCTCCCTGAAACAGGATGACACAACTGGAAACCTAGTGTCTGCTGCTTGCCTGTTTTAAATCAGTGACATCAGGCCCCTGCTGTCTTACCTTCTTACTGGTTTCCTGACTCAGCTGGGGAAGAGCCATTGTCACTAATGATCAAAATAGCAAAAAAAACCCAAATGCATTTGGGTTTCAATTAGCTTTTCATCTTTTAATTGGCTGTTAAGGTTTTTTTAACAGCGGATCATCATGGAAAAGTTAAATTTTCCTGGAATAAATATTTTCATGAAAAAAAGGGAAAATATTTTAACACTTGGGAAGTGTTGAAGCCATTTGTGAATGCAGTTTATACTCTAGGCTCAAAATGTTATGTTGCTACTTTATTATCAATCTGTCAGATCATATGTTTAAAAAAGTCATGGTAGTTTCAAGAATTTAAAGTATATTCCTAAAATTTATGTGAGGGTGTATGAATTTAGGTAAAGTTCATTCTTTTAAGTGGGAACTTAAAAGTCCTGTACTTATAATTTTTCACTTTTTTAAATGCTTATTTCTGTTCCTTTAATAGTGGGAGGCAGGTAATCTAGATCACTGTAGAATTTAAAAGTTGAGCTTTCTCTTCTGTCCCACAAATTGGAGGAAGTAATCTCTATTTTGTGTGTTACTATTTTTTGTTACCTCTGAAAAGAGATACTTTGTAAATGTGTGATTTCTTTCTAGTTCACTGCCGAAGCAGCGTGACCTAGGCTGGGCAAATCGCTCCCAGTGCAGCGGCGCTGCAGTTGCTCTGCCTGGGCGCAGGGAGCTTTGCTCAGGCAGCCTGCTGTCCACTTACAGAGGTGCCTGTGTGTGTTATGGCAGTGTCTGATGGTTGTGCCTGCTGAAACCATTGTCTGTGGTAGCAGTGCATATAAAAAGAGATGGTGTTTAATATCGACAGGTTTTTAAATAGTGGTCTTTTAAATTGCTAGGCTAAATTGCTTTCACGGTGGGAAATGTGCCCCCTTGAGCAGTTACCTTGTTTGCATTCACTCATTGCAGGCCTTCTAAATTCTCCTGCTTCAGGCTGTCAGTTGTTTTCCTGTGTTGGTAACTTGCCCAGTCAGTGGTGTAAATCTGTGTTGCATTCTCTTCTGTGTTGCATTCTCTTAGTATTAGTCTTTGGTTTTTTCTCTCTAAATAATTTTTTCTAGAATAATTAAAGAAAAACCACTCTTCTGCGTTTATATTCCAGTGCCCTAGCCCTGCACAGGAATTTGAGAACCCTGAAATAATTCTTTTCAGTTCCTAGATGGTACCTTGTTTCTTTCATTTTTGCCTTGTCAGCCAAGTGTAGTGTGTAACAGCATTATTTGCACTGACTTGGTCCAAATCACCTATCACCAGTGAATCAAGTATTACTGTGACTCAAAAAATCCAGGCTTTCTTTTCTCCTGGTTCCTGATGGCTTTTTGACTTAGGAACCCAGAGGTTACTCTGCAGATTAGAGTCATAAACAAGGCAGTCAAAATGCAGGTAAGAGTTACTCCCATAGGATGGCACTTGAAGTAGCCAGCGTGCTACTGTCAAGTTGCACAGATAATAATGAGTGATAAATTTTGAGTCTAAGATTGGGAGTCTGTGTCTAGGCAGCAGAAAATTGACTATATTGGCTGAAAATTCAGATGTTATATGCTTTGTTGTGATTTACTGTTAAAGACTCAATTCCAAAATGAGTAGTGTCTGCATATTCTTCTCAGGCACATCTCAGGATGACTAAAGTCATCCTTTTTTCCACAGTTTATGCTGTGGTATAGAATACTCCATGGTATAATTTTGGAGCTGTGATGTTCCTAAACCTTGGGGGATTTTAGGAATTGTTTCAACTATTCCTAGATGTAAAATATGAACTCAACTCTTTCAACAAATTATGAAACATAGGGTTCATTTTAAGTTTATATTTACTGTGAGTCTATATTAAACAAATGGATTGTAGCTGCTCATGTTTGTACTGGGGGAAAAAAAGGGAGAACTTTTTTTGCTTACTCATGTGTGATGCTTCACCTGCCATCACCTCAGGTGTTTTTTCACTTGAGCCTTAATGTATACTGCAACTTTTGAATTCTGTTAAAAGGAATAGTTCAGAGGTACTATCAGTACAAAAGGAATATATATTTTTAAAAGTTAAGGGTACTTTCATTAGCTTTAAGTTATTAGAAAACTAGTATAACAGGAGCTAATATCACCTCTCACTTTTTTTGAATTTACATGGTTATTAATTGACACATAAGGTTTTGTTGTAGTCCCATAAACCTTTTTGTGAAAACATTAGTATCATAAGTAATTTCACAATCACTTCTAAGCTGACACTCTCACTTTCCCTCTAAGCTGGCAAATGTACTGTACTGCTTGGGAATGCTCTCTTGACTGGCTACTGTAGGCTCAAGGGCAACATAAACTGGGTTTGTGTGGTTGAAGTGGTCAGGAAAATGCAGGTTAATAAAAATGTCTGGTACATGAATATGTGACTGAAAAACAGCCTGAGTTTCTCAGTTTGCTTGCAGTAAATGTTAGATGAGTGACTTCTTCCCTTTCCAGTAGCTGTGAGAGGCTACAAAAATATCTCAAACTACAGTCTCCACGTCAAGATGCTCTAGGACAGTGAATGTTTTTTTGTCCAGGTCTACTTATTCTTTGAGCATTTCAGGGTCCAAGCATTACAAGCTGATGCACTGCTGCAGTTGTGTGGTGTAATAATGGGTTAACAGAGATGGTATAAATCCTGCTTTTTTCCTAATATGATGGAAAAGGAAAATAATCATGTGGGACAAAATAATGGATATAGCCTTCTCTTATATTTTACTTTCTCTTTTAAATTGTAATGATCTCTGATATCTTTTCCAGCATCTTTTACTCCAGATAACACTCTGGCTTATCTAGTAGCTGGGGAAAAAAAAAAAAGGTTTGGTTAAGCTGTTGCCTTTTTCAGATACAAAGCAAAGCTGTGTTTCTAAATTGTAAGAGGATTGGTTGTAACATACTATTTGGATGACAGCAGATGCCCTGTTACATTTTTAGGTTGTCTCTCCTGTAGAGATGGCAACAGAGCAACCTTCCTGCTGGGCTGGCAATGCTTGATTGGTTCATCTAGGTAATTTTTCAGGCTAGGGAAGAAAAATTAAGTTCTCTAGAATAACATTGTGATTAAAAAAAATATATAATCTTCTGATCTCTTAGGTACTGTGTGAAATGGAAAAATTTGGTTTTTTGAAGAAAAGTCATGCATAAGAATAAGTCTGTTTTGAAAATGCAGACTTGCTGCACTAGTCATCAGTGTTAACTGTGTTGTGGTTTTAAAGCTCTAAATGCTTCAATTTCTTGAAAGATTTTTTTTTAGTATATAAATTTTCATATTTTTTCTAACTATATAAATTACTATATTAATTTAGTGCAACAAAATGTATTTAATGCTTTAGAAATTCTTACTTGGATTTGTTGTCCTCCTGTCTGGAGTAGGTATATTGTATGTAATGAATATAAACATGCTCAACCGAAGTAACTAGTTTTTAAATAATGTTTGAGAGTTTTCAGATTTGCAACTAGACTAATTTCTTGATAGGTTGCTCTAGTTATAACTGATATCCAAAATTTTTAGACATCTGCCTAAATGGTACTTCGGCATATTGAAATCTAGAAATAGTTAAAATGTGGGCTTCAGACTTAATTTTTCTTTTAGCCTCTTTAAAAGAGATAATGTATGTAATAATTTTAGAGTAGAAATAGTTATTTTAAAATAGCAGCCAAGATGAGTAACATCTGAGGGTTAGAGGGCAATTCACTTGAACTCCCATCCATTCACTGGGGAGCTGGTTAATGCCCCAGGAAGCACAAAAACACTTTGGCTCACTAGTCACAACTGGGCTCAGTAAGAAGCCATTTCTCACTGTGCCCAACATCTCCTTTTGTGGAAATTACTGCCCAGCTGAGAGAACATGAGAAATAGGAATGCTTGCTCCTGCTGGCAATTGGAACTCCCCTGGCTGTAATACTTGGTTGAGCTAACAGGGCAACATACACTTTTAGTGGAGATTTGTGACTATGAATCCTTGTTAAGGTTAGGTGCACTACATGATCATTGTCTTGACTCATTTATCTTCATTTAAAAAAAAAATCTGTATAGTATAATGAACAAGTTGATAGCTCATTTCAGTAGCTAAGTGGAAGTTGGGACAGTTTTAATTAAACACCTTTCATAAGGTGTTTAAAAGTTTTTCCAGGTTCAGATTAAAGATAATAATTCTCTTCTCATGGAAGTATATGTTGGGGAAAGCTGAAACTAAACAATACATTTTAATGAAATCAACTGAAATGCATTTTTAGAACTTGCAGGGAGCTTGCTCCTATTTTTTTGCTTTTTCACCCATGTTGCAGTTTTCATGATTTTTATGTGGCTATACCAAATTGCGTGACTGATGGACACAAGCAATCAGCTATAGCATCTGCAACACATAGAAATTTGTCCAGAAGATATATAAAATTAATTGTTCAATTTCAGCTTTCTGAGCTTTCATGTGTTTGTAAAGAAAAATGGTGTGTTGCTGCCCTAGTGATGTGTTAATGCAGTGTTTGAATATAGACTCTACCAGGCAAGCGCTGAGCCTGGAGGTGTTGCCCTTCATCAGCAGAATTAAGTCAGGGAGCTGTATCTGCTGAAGAACACATCTTGATCATGCCAGTTACTTTTGAGATCCACAGCTTAAACAGATAATCTCTGCTATTTGAAATGCAACATTTATTTGCAGTAGCAGAGTGAGACCTGGTCAGTTTATGGCAAATACCTTTTCTACCTATGTTATGTTGCCTTTATAAAAGTTAACTAAAGCAAACCAAAAAAATAAAAACCCAAACCCAACACTACCTAAAGAAATTTGTTCTTAGTTTTTGTTAGCCTTCTGTAAAAATGTAAGTAGGAAAAAGGTGTAGGATTTGGCAGAACCCTGTGATTGCAAGTTGTTTTTCTTTAAAGTGTTTGAAAAATATACTGGGGAATATGATGGCCTGCTTTCCAAAATGTGGAAAGGTACCACTCTTATATTTAGGTGGCTTTATAGTACATTGAGCTATGTACTGGTTTTAGTTTTGCTTATAATTTTTTTTTCTCATAAATTTGCTGATTTGGGTGTCCTAAAAGCAAGTTTGTCCTTTTTTAGGAAATAAAACCTCAAAGCCATTACAACCATGGATACAGTGAATCTCTTGGACGGAAAAGCCACATTGATGATTACAGCACTTGGGACATTGTCAAAGCCACACAGTAAGTTAGTTTTTGAATGTTAGATTTGTCTGTGTTTGTATCAGAAACAGTAAAACAGGTTGTTTTATTTATCTGAAGTGGAAGATGAATTTTCAGTCCAACAGTGCAAGATTTCAGAAATAACTTCTACAGAATTACTGTTTTGATAAATTTATGATGACTATTAAAAAATATGGGGGGAATTGTGGTAAGTTGTAAATATAGGTGGTTGCTGGACAGATTGTTGAAAGAGAGAATGGTACTGATGTTTATTTTCCATAGGTGATGGTAGGTAAGCAGACAACATTTATATACAAACATAAGGGTTCGATCGATTTATAGGTTAGAAAGAATGTCTCTAACTTCCATTATCTCTGATTTTGCAGTGTCAGTCCTACTATAAAACTGAATTAAGTACTGGAGAAGAACTTCAGGAGTAAACTGAGTGCAGATTTAATTGTTCTCTTTATGCAGATGTATTATATAAATGTTTGTTCCACGGTCCTGTAGCAGACACTAATTTACAAGACTTTCCAGAAAGTTGTCATGACACTATTTTTTAGTTTGCTACTGTTTGCCATTCAGATACCATAGCCACCATCACTTTTCTTCAGTGAGCTGAGATAGTACTATAAGATTTTAATTTTTATTATTTTATTGTTAATTTGAATGCTTAAACCATTATGAATCTTGCAGAGCTATTTGTCTATTTCTTCTTAAGAGAAGATTCTTTCTTGCCTTTTTGCTTCTTAAAAAAACCCCTGCCTGAACTGAAAGCAGCTTTGCAGCTCTGCATGTGACACAGGCCCGGTTTTTTACTTCACTTTTTGTTTTGAGCTGTAAGGAGTTTAGCTTCCTGAGACAGCTGTCTGACTCTCTTGTTGCTCTAAATACTTACTAGTAGCACTGCAACCTATAATACTCACATTAGGGTATTTTTAGGAATTAAAATGTTGGCACAATATCATACTAGCTGCTGCTTATAAAAATATGGAAGTGTGTTTGACAGCAAAAGTGATTTTACAAGTTACCTACTTCTAATGTTGTATGCTCATTGTGTGTTTGAAAACCTAAAATATCTTTGTCCCTCTTAACTCTCAGATTGAGGCTGATCTGTGCTTTTACCTCTCCTTATACAAGAACCAACAGCTATGAGCTGACGTCTCACCACAAGAACTGCAGCTTTGTATTTTAGTCCTAATGGTTATTATTGCAGGGAAGGGGGGACTGTTAACATGATCAAGTATCCAGGCAGCACTTCCCTGACTCAAAGGAGAATTCACAGAATCACAGTGTAAACTAGGTTGGAAAAGAGATCATCAAGTCCAACCTGTGACCCAGCATTACCTTATCAGCTAAACCATGGCACTGAGTGCCTTATCAAGTCTTTAAATGCCTCTAGGAATGGTGACTCAACCACCTCCCTGTGCAGCCCATTCCACTGCTGAACCACTCTTTCTGTAAAGCATTTTTTTCCAATATCTAGCCTAAAATTCCCCTGGAATGGCTTGAGGCTGTGTCCTCTTGGACACACCTTTATTTAAGCATTTACTAGGTTTTGAAGGCCATGTTATAAAATATGTCTGTCATAAAAAGAATGAAATCTGAAATTTCAGATGGAAAATAAAGCCACCAAATATCATAAGACTTGCAGTAAAATAAATAATTCTGCTGCTATGTTAATTCAGTGTTTTTGAAAAGATACTTTTTACTAAAATGATGTAGCTATTTGCATTTATAGAAGCATAACCTATCACATCCATGTGGAAAAACAGGTGATCCTATCCTCTACCCTTTGTCCTCAAATATTATTATTCAGTGAGATTGAAGTATCTGCTGATTTTTCCTTACTTTTTTAGTTCAGTGCTAATGTAAGAAAGATGCCACTTTTTTTTTTAAAGGGCCACTCACCAGTTTCCTAGAGCTCTTCCCCCAAGCAGGTCAGTTAAGTTGAAGCAAGATGTAGCAAAATATAATAAGGATTATTTTTAATCTCTTGGTTTGAGTGGTGGGGGGGGGGTTTCCGAAGTCCAGTTTCTCCTGGAAAAACATAATTAGCTATGTTATTGTTCCGACATACAAGAAAAGTGAGAGCACAGTTCCTTCAGCCTTAAAGATGATGGTGAGAAGAATGGGATGAAAACATTTAAAACTTGTCTACATTTCCTATATGCTGCTTGAGTTTAGAATTCTGTTTTGACATGTTTTTATTGGCACTAGATTACACAGAAATAGAACATCATTAAGAAAATACTGTGCTCAATTTTGTTTTTCAGCAAGGAAAAATAAGAACTTGCATACTCCTCACATTCTTCCATAAGTATTTGTATGTTGCTTTGTATCTTACTGGACCGTTTCAGTGCTTTATCTTCTTAATCTGGAGATTAGACACTAATTGAATTAACATGCTCATACAGTATGAGCTACAAATATAATAACTTCCTATAATCACATTAAGACTTTTGTATAGAAAACAGTGTTCAGCTCATTGAAGAGTTTATTGGTATTTGTATTTTTTTATCCATTATGTTCCTCATAAGTTTTCACAAAGACCTGGGGCCCTAGTCATATTTTGTACCAAAAATAGTCAGTTTCTGGTTTTTATTTTGCAGAAACTTTTGCTGGAGTACAAGTCAGAATATTTGGTTTTAGTACCTATTCATAAGAAGAACACTTTTTACTGACTTTATTGTAAACATCTCCAAGAGCATCTAGGTAGCTTTTGAAGTTGCACTGTCTTGGACCTTCATATTACAGGTGTTAGAATGTGTGTATAATTTTTTTTGCATCTTTTATTTGGTGTAGCAAAATTGTTTGATTCATAAAAAGTCTCCACTGTGTTTCTGAAAGCAGAAGCAGGATACTCATCTGTATTTGTAAAACTGTTTTCAGAGGAGTATAAAAATTTAATCTATGCTTGCCTTTGGTTTTGTTCCTCTGTGATATTCAGAGTTCTCATTGGCGCTACTGAGAGGGAATGGAGTCTTGTTTAAAAAAAAACCAAACCAAACAAACAAACAAAAAAACCAAACCCAAAAACAAAACAGCAGAACCATCACAAGTGATTTAAAAGTGAAATTTGATGGTGATATGTTGGTTACATTTATTTCTGTTGTCTGGCAGCAGTAACCCTCTGTCATCCAAGGCAGCAGTCATAACTTTTTGATATAATGTCTTGGGAAGTGTTCTGTGTTAACTTGACAAAGTTGCTGCCTTTGTTTTGTTTTAAGTCTTCTAAGCTGAGAAACTGAGAAGTAGCTGAAGTTCTGAGGTAGAGAAGCATGTGATGGGCTGTCACTAGGAGAAAAAAATCTGAGACACATTAATTGTTGCATTGTGGTGTTCTGTTTTGTTGAAAGTGAATAGACACTTTTGGCTTGGTAGGGAGTTTGATCAAATTCCAGCTTTGTTGAAAGTAAGTTAAATGACCATTATGAACATGGGTATTAAACATTAATGGTATTAGTAAGTGCTTTTGTGACATCTGGAAGATTGATTCCTTGTGCTCAAGTGTTGCGATTTCATTATCACAAGATTAACTTTTCTTTTAAGTTTTATTCAATGAGATCATTCAAAATGAAGTTGTGTGTGCTGTGAAATAGTGCAGCAGAGAATATTAATTATGTTGAACCTTGCCAAGGAAAAAAATTGTTGGATACATGCTTTTTTCCTGACTACTTCTCATCAGTCATAGGATAACTGATTTAAAAAAAAAAGTATATATGGAATAATTAAAATTGGTAGGGGTACGCCAAAGGAACAGCTATTCCTGGCACTTTTGAGCTACACACAGGAGAGAGTGGACAGACTGTGACACAAGTACACATCCATTATTCCTGATTATTTGTGCCCATGGGATTGCCTAAAGCAATATTGCTCAAAGTGAAATGTACCTGACTTAAGTTCCTTTGGAAGGGTGAGACTTTTTTAACCACATTAGTCATATGGCCTCAACTTCTAGACAATTTAGGGCTTTGGAACAGTTTTTAAGAGCTGAATTTCTTTTCTTTCAGCACTGCTGCTAATGGTCTGTCAAGCAGCTCTTGAATTAAACCTTTTCTGTTGAAAACAAAACTGTCCTACTGTTAACACAAAAACCTTGAGAATGTTTTAAAGGCTTTGTTAGTATTTACCACCATTATTCATGGGAATGAGATTTCCAAAGAGAAGAAATATTTTTTTCTCTTAATTGCATTTCCAGTTCAAACAGCTTTGATTTGAGTTACAATGATAGCAAGATGAGGGAGTGAGCTCCTGGTTTACCTAGTCTTTGTTGGCATGGTGATATGCTCACTGTAGAGAGATTCCTTCCTATTATTGTGACCAAATTTAATGTTAATTGTGCTGCAAAGCTGGCAGTGTCTATTTTCAAGAGTCTTGTATGTTTGTAGATTAAAGAATAGAAAATAGATTACATATTTAAAATGCAGAAAGCAGTAGGGTACTGTTTTTCAAAGTATTAAGGTCAGAATATCTTTAACCTGTGATGACAAGTAACATGTTACAGGTTAGTTACTGAAATGGCTTAGAGACTGTGCTAGCAAAATGAGCTTGCACAACGGTATTTCTGTCCCGGACTAATTCCATTTCTTTCAGAACAAGACAAACTCAATATGCTTTAATTATGCTCCATATTGTTGTTTAGTGTCACTCTCTAGAATTTGCTCAGATGCTGAATATTTGTTAATGTATCAATCTCCTGTGACAATTTCAATCTTACTCTCCATTACTCTTGAAGGGCATAGAGCCCTTTATAACAACATTACAAGTGTGATTATGCTGAGTGTCTGAAATAGGTGACTTTGTAATTTTCTAACCTAACAGCGCGTCATGAACCTTTGGAGAAGGCAAGGTGAAGTCAGGTGCAGCAAATTGATGGAACAAGACTATGGTTGTGTGTGAGAGAAGAGTGCTGCACTTCTGGGACAGAACAGAAGAAACCATAGCTGCAAGAGATTGTGTTTTATTTGATTGTAGAGAGCCTGATGTTTCCAGGAAGAGGAACAAATTGTAAATTCCTAACGTTTTTATTAGGCAGATTCTGTCTGTCAAGATCCTTATGTCTTCTTCTGACACCTTAATACATTGAAGATTCCTAAAATTTTATCTTGTGTGCTGCATCTAGTAAACAGTTATAATCGAGTTCAAAATAACAAATGTAAATTGCTAGGAACAGACAAACTGAGGGTGATTTTAAATTAAAAAATTGCTGTATTCCTCATTCTCAGTATCACTTTTGGGAAGAGCCTTGTTTTCCTGTCAAGGCTGTTCTGATGTAATCCAGAGTTTCATGCTGTGTTTTGTGGCCAGGTAGCACCATGTACTGTGACTTGCAGGCTGCCTTCTAGTGGGAAGAATGGGAAGTCTGTGATGCTAGGCCCAAAAGAAGAAATCTATTCCTTCTTGTATCTGAAGCCATGCCAGCAGTCTTTGCCCAGGGCCTCACTGCAGTGTACGGGTGAATTCTAGAAGGAGGTACTTATAAACATCAGTGGAGTGTAATTGGAGCATTTTATGGGAACCAGCAACAGCATTCTGCCTCAACAGGCTGCAGGGTCACTTGTGACAGCTTTCCTTTGTTTTCCTACCTCTTGAGCCAAGTTCCTGCAGAAAGTAGCATCATATTCTCTATAAGACTGGTGTTTTGCTTTTAATTAAATAACCTGACAAATAATCTGTCCAACCTCCTCCCCACAAAAACCCCCAAAACCCCCAAAGAATAATCACCCCTCTTCACCCTTTCCCCAAGACTGTTACAGTGCTTCTTGGATATACCTGTTATATATGAAATTAGCCAAATAAAATTTTGCAAAGAATTTATTAAATCAAATACAATCAAATCGGAAAAAGCCACCACCAAAAATCAGGACCGAGCCCGGGAGTCGGCCTGGTTGAACCTGAGATCAGCCTCCCCTGCACTGATCCCCCCAAGTTCACAATTTGCTAGTCCAAGCCTTGGGTTTTTATACAGTTTTTCAGCCCTGAGGCTGAGGAACTCCCAGTTTATTATTGTAAAGTTTGTTTTCTGTAGATATGTTAAATGCATCTCAGAGTCAGTGAATAGGATGTGCACATTGCTGACAATAGTCTTGCTGCTTCTCAGGAATTATTCATGACTGGACAGGATGGGTCCATTCAAGCCTTGATGAAATCTTCCTCTGGTTACTGGTCCCATGATGACATCTTGGGACAGCTCCAGGTGTTCTTATCAGCTTTACTGTAGAAATGCAGATGTATTCCTGGAGACAGGATCATATGTAAAAAGAGTTGCCAGGAACCCTCTATTCACCTCCTCTGTCCCGGTATCTGAGAGTTGATCAAGAACAAGTTTTTCTACAGCAAAGGGAGGCTTGAGGAGATAGTTGTTTTCCTGGCCTTTGTCCTGTCTCAATGGTTATCAGATAAGCATGCCTTCCCTGGAAGCAACTCCCACATGAGGTAATCCTCTGTGGCTGTGTCTCTGAGTGAGTTTGATTTAGATTTATCCCAAACTTTATAATACACATATATACACAATTCACAGAAAGGATACAAGAAAAATACAAATCGCATGGTCCATATATAACATACCTATCTTGACAGCATGGTCTAACAAAAACTTGGGTAGCAATCAAAGCTTACTTTCAAGGAAGTTAATTTTGTGTTGTGTTGTGAACTTGATAAGATACCTATCTTAAAGCATATGTGCAGTTTGCCATAGCTGGCCAATAGTGAGGTTTTAACTGCTGGGCATCTGAGCCCTGCACAGCTGCTCTCTTGCTCCCCACTGCTGGGATGGAGAAATTGACCAAAAGGGTAAAGGTAAACAAAGTTTAATAGGTATGTTATAACTGTGGTGTATAATTTGTGTTGTTATTGTACTGATATAAAATAAAGCAAAAAGCATTTCTAATCCAGGACAAACCCAGTTACCAGTGATTGCAAAAATGAATGCTGGAAACCAAAGAACAGGGTGATTTACAATTGAAACAAGAGGATACCATGGCAGAGCAGTCCCACCTATCTGGCCAATGACCCAGCAGTTAACACCAGATATCGATCTGGACTCACCCATCGAGACTGTGAACCTGAATGTCCAGGTTTCAGTAAATCCATTCAAACACCCTTCCTTTCTTGGAAACCTCATCAGGGAGCCAGCAGCTGGACTATCCATCCATTCTTCCCTTCTCAGAAACTTCATCAGTCCACAGACAACCAAACACTGAATACTAACTAACCAGGACTCAACAAAGAACTCTGGGTTTTTTAGACTCAGGGTTGAAAAACTGTACCAAGACTGGCTCTCCGAAAGCCAGCTCGTGAACTTGGGGAGGTCAGTGCGCCAGAGGCTGATCTCAGGTTCACTCAGCTCCGATCCTGGGCTTGGGGCTGCCTTTCATTGTGGTTGTTCTGAAATAGGATTCTTACAAATTATCAATAAATACCTTATTGATTTTTAATTTGGTTGATCTATTTATTACAGAAAAAGCAAAAGCTGCACACACAGGCAAAGCAAAGAAAGGAATTCTTTTACTGCTTCCCATGGGCAGGCAGGTGTTCAGCCATGTCCATGTAATGGTTACTTGGGAGGACAAAGACCTTCTCTCCAGATGTCCCTCTTTGATATCTCAGCTTTTGTTGCTGGGCACACTGCCACTGCCATGCTGAGCACACTTCCATGAATATCTCTTTGGTCAGTTGGCATCAGCTGTCCCAGGTGTGTCCCCACCCAACTTCTTGTTTATCCCCAGCCTGCTCACTGGCAGGGAAGCATGAGGAGCAGCAAAGGTCTAGACCCTGTGTAAGCACTGCTCAGCAATCGCTGAAATATCGGTGTGGTAATTGTAATGTACGAAATCAGCAGAATTAAAAATTCATAAATAATTTATTAATAATTCATACAATCAAAATTTGGAATCGCCACAACCCACACAGTTCCGAGCCCAGGAGTCAGAACTGGGTGAACCTGAGACCAGCCTGGCCTGCACTGATCCCCCCAAGTTCGCAGTTTGCCGTTCTAGTGGAGCTTAGTTGGTATTCATCTGGGGTTGCCGGTCCCTGGATGGGATTTCTGAGTTGAGAAGAATGGAATAATAGTTTTGGTTGGTAATATTCATGTCCAGCTTCTGGTCTCTTGATGAAGTTTCCTGAGCAGCCAGGATACAGTGATCAGTCCCATGTAGAAACACTGATTAGCTTACAGAGGAGTGATGGGTGGATGGATAGGTTTACTGGACTCAGCCTATTCACATGCACGGTAGTCTTCATGGTAGTCCAGTGTAGAAGATCAGATATGTATCTGATCTCAACTGCTGAGTTGGGTGTAGTTTCCCAGCCTTTTGTCCCTTTCTGTTGTTGTGTAGATCTTTGTGGTTTTCTTCCTCTGGTTTCAGCCTCCCCTGTTGCAATCAGGCAGCTGGGTTTTTTGCGTTGGGGAAAAAAATTTTATTTATAATCCAGAAATATTATTTTATAATCCAGAAATCATGGATTATACATTATATTTAAGGCACAGTACAATAAAAACACAAATGATACACTGCATTTATAACAGTCATCAACACCATTTTGCTCACAAATACTAAACATGTCCTCATAGGAACCCCTCTGAAGAAGAGTAACTTAAGAGTAACAAAACAAACACGTGAGGGAAATCTTAATCCATTGCATGAAAGCTTTACATGATTGTCTCTTGCATTATATAGGAAGTTAACATTATTGTATCCTTATGTTCTTTGTATCTTTCCAATAAATTAGAATATTTTATTTTAAAAATTTCTACTTCTTGTTTTGTACTGCTTACTTAAGCAGGATGAGAATCAGCTAAACTTGCCCTTAGACAATACATATTTTTAAGCTGGTGACTGTTAAACCTGCTTAGGTGAATTATTTCTTACATTATGGTTTAAATTTGTAGTTTAAGTGAAGGCAGCAGGCTATCTCCAGCAGGAAGGAGTGTTAGAACAGCTGACTGGAGTAGGAGAGCTTGTCGAAAAATGGTTGCATTGCCATTCTCTATGAATAATTTTCCAGGCTGCCTTCAGACACTGTAATATGGCAGTGTAATACTGGACTGTAGGAAGATCAAAATTTGCTGTCCTGGTTTCAGAAGTCCTTCTTTCCCCCATCTCTCCTCCTTTCTCTTGACTCCTTGTTCTTGCCTGGCGGGCCTTTTGTAGTCCTAACCTGTTTCAGTGGCCCTTCCAGCATGAGAAGTCAGGAATGATATGTATGTGTTAAGCCATTTGTACAGGCACTCAACAGGCCACACTGCTGATCTAATGGTGTGCTTCAAGACTGGATTGTTTTAGAACCTTACCAGTTTTCCTAGTTAGGTTTGTCTGAGTATGTGTATCTTGTCTAGCTGGGTGCATATTTTTAACCCATCACCATAACCCAAACACCTTCTTTCCACCTGCCCCAATGTATTAAAAAAAAACTTTGTTGTCAAAATTGTTCATGGCTGCTGCATTTTTACTCAGTCTAAAGGACCACATTTTACTAGTGTGTTGCCAGTTGGTATATACTGCATGCAGTAGTCTTTGTTCTGATTTCTTGTAATGTTTGAAAAGGTAGTAAGTATGAAAACAATTTCCAGCCATTTTCATAGTTTCTCATGCAACTTTCCTAAGAAATTGAAAACAACATGGCTCTAAGTGGGCTGTTATGTCTAGTACTTTTTTAATAGTGTCTAGCTAATTTCTGTGCTTCAGATCTGGGATAGGCTTAGAAAGCATTCCTGAGTTTTGTTGGCTTGAGTCATTTGATTATTCATTATGGGAGCATCGTGCAGATTGAGGTTCCATTTAAATACATGAAAGAAAAAGTAAGAATGGTAACTATCCTAGGAAGAAGGTCTCTGCATCGGTGATGCAAGCTGATCAAGTGGAACAGAAGAGCCTTTTCTAAGGCTGTCTCTTTTGCAGAAAGTAGAACGTAAGTTTTTCATAGGCTGCTTCTAAGTCCCAACTTTGAGAGGCTGTTAAAATTCTGTTTCAGCTGAAGTCAGATATCACAGGGCATTGACCTTGAAATCAAGCCATTCCCACATTCTCCTCCTTGAGACTTAAGAAATTCCCTTCGGGTTGTACAGATGTTTGAAATACAATCTTTACTTGCTTTTCTGCATTGCATTTTTGACACTAAAAATAGGTGGTAAAACAGTGTAAACATTAAGGCAAAAATTATTTAATGTTGGAGTTATGCCTATATTAAGTGCCTAAGAGATGCTTCCTGATTAATTTCAACTTTCAAATATATGCAGATTTTTTTTTCAAATGGCAGTACATCACATTTAATAGTTCTCTTTAATAAAAGAATAAATTTCATATTAATGTACAGAATTTCTAAGTGCCCTGAAAAACAAAATTATATTAACTTGTATCAGAAAGGTAGCTATTTGTTGTCTTTAGAAGCAGAATGGGAAATACTTGAGCTGCTAGTGTTGGCTTGATGATCTTATCATCTGAATTTTAGGAATATACTGTCAAATCAGCCGACTAAGTCTTATTTGCTTTTCAAGACCTGGAAAGGAAGGACAAGCAAAGTGGGAAAAACAAATGTGGTGGAGTCCCTGGGAAGTGAACAGTTACTTAAATTTAGTATACTACGGGCAGATATTTTGCCTTGCTCTGCAGTACAGTCTTCTGTGGACAAACGTTTTCTGTAATATCTTGATTTGATTAATGTAACTTTTGCCAGTGGAAGATTCTTGTTGCAAGACACTGGTAATCATAGAGAAAAGGAAAGTAAAGTTTCTTCTTCATTTCTCTTCTGTTGAAAATTTTGTACTGTGACCAAAAGTATGGTGTTTGCTGAATGCATTTTCTATCTAAGGTATGCATTTTGACAAATCTTACTTTATTCTTCAAGGTATGGAATATATGAACGATGTAGAGAGTTGGTGGAAGCTGGGTATGATGTTCGACAACCAGACAAAGAAAACGTAACGCTTCTCCACTGGGCTGCAATCAACAACAGGATAGATCTGGTGAAGTATGTATTACACTTTAAGTTAAACAGAAATTAATTGTGTCCTTAAAAATTTTGATTTCTTTTTTTAAGACAACTGAATGTCATTAAATTTAATGTCTAATTTGTTCTTTTTTCCTTGACAATATGTCAAAGCTCTTGTCCATTAGTGCATCTCTACCACTGTGACATACAGCATTGCATTTTCTTCCTGCTGTTTACTAGAGTGCATGTAACTGCTGAATGTTCCTAACTGGATCTAAAATTCCCTTCTCTTGATGCAGTTCTTGCACTTCAGATTCCTCTCTCTTTAGGGGATCCTGATTTATTTTTGTTTATATTACTTACCTTGTTGTGTGCTCTCTCGCTCTCTTTTTGCAAGGCACTAGTTAATTTTATTTCCTCAGAATTAAATTATTTAGTGGGTTTTTTGTGTTCAAGCCCATCACATCTTTACCCAAGTGCTCTCAATTTCCCCGTTATGTGTAGTGGATAATTTCATAAATATGTTGGCTGTTAAGCTTGGTATTACAGGGATGAAGTCTATTCGTGTGATACCAGATCTCAGTGTCTTGCTTAGTGGGTGTTGACTATGTAAGTTCTTTTCAGTGAAGTAGCTTAGCAGCTTCTCTGTGAGGAGTGCAGGCTTGGAATTAGACTTCTCTTATTTTTAGTCTTTCCTTATCCCATCTGTTGTGGACTTGAGATTCAGTGTAGATAACGGTGAAACCCATTGATAAGGAAAACTACAGAACCTTTTCATACTTCTGTAGAGTCAGGGATGAGTGTCTACAACACAATTCTACTGTCATCATAACACTGATCTATTGCTGTTTCTTCAACGCACTTTTGTAATTACGCAAAAAATGGCTTTAGGTCTCTACAGTTACTTCCTACATTTCCCCTGTGTTTGAGCTTTCTCCAGACAAGGATTTCTCTTCTACTTTTCCTTTTTCTGATAACAGTGACTGTATGCCCTTTGATTCCTCAAGCACTGAATGCAAGCTGAGGTAGTTTTCAAGTGCCTGCCAAAGACTTAATGATCCTAATGTGGAGATCAGTGGAAGTATTTTCTTCTTAAGGCGACCTCTTATGAGATTTGCTTGCTCTGAGTGTAAGTAGTTTGCTTAAATAGGACTTGTATGCCTGGCATCTTCTAGTGGAAGCTTAGATGACTCACTGAGAGTGGGATTGCCCAGTTCTTTCTTCAGGGACCTTCTCACCTAGCACAAATTTCCTTCTGCAAGATCTGCTTAGACAAGGAGGTAAAGTTCTCAGTCTGGTTTTGCAGAGAAATATTACCATTTTTGTATACTGAAACCGAAATGCAGTGCTAGATCTCAACCAAGTCTAAAAACACCCTTAAAGAAACATAAAATGTTATTTCAATGCACCATCTGGCAGAAGATTGTTGCCTTGTCTTTTCCTAGTTGTCAAACTGCAAGTTCTTCCTTCTAAATAAAACCTACTAAGCAGTAAGCAGTTCTGCTGTCAGTAGAATCTGAACGTATTCTGCCTTTCTGCAAGGAGCAGTGTTTGAATGAAGACAATCTGTTTAGTGTTCACCTCCCCATGAGTGGCTGTCACATCAGAGAGATGAATCCAGGCTTTGACTGTGAATTTCTCTGTGCTGTCTTTTTCTCTAGACAAGATTTCCTTTGGAGTTCCTTCCCAAGGGGGAATAAATAACTCCTCAGTTAGTAGCTGATACTTCACTGTAATAAAATTACTTTGTTTCTTTACCATATAATGTGCTTTGTATTTTCACCTAGGTGGGACCAAGACTTTCACAAAATATTTCGTTTTTCTCATGAAGAAATAAAAAAAACCCAAAAACTTCTGTGGAAAGATGTTGAAGTTTTGTTCTTTTAGTGTTGGAAACCAGTGGAGTGGACTGTCCTGCATCAATCAGAACAGATCTTGTTTGTCTTTCACACTGTTTTTTTTACTTTTGCAAATCTATTGAAGTACCCATTGTGTCTGATGGCTCTAAAGCAACTGTATAAAAACCTTTTCTTTAGATGTGTTTATTCTGATAGGCATTTTTCAGTTTTTATGTTCCTAAAGGTTCCTAAAAGGGGCTGTTTTTGACATTTCATTCTTTGAATCAATGAAGATGAAAATGAAGGTGGTTACTTAAGAGTAATGTTTTTCAAGTTGTTCTGTTTGTTGGCCTTCTTCTTGCCATGTCTTCAAAGACTTAGCAGAGTTTGAGATGCCAGAAATTCAATAGTGAGGATTTGAAGGACAGCTTGTGTGGGTGGGAGAGCAGTGTTCGTATACATCTGACAGGTATTTTCAAAGAGAAAAATCAGTAGACACAGGTATTCAAAATGTGCAAACACAAATCTATAGCTAGGTAGTACTTTTCAAAGGTTAGACAGGGATGAATGAGAAACTAAAAGGGAAGGGAAGGCCTGTAGTTAAAAGCATTTTTTCTTTCTAAAACATGCATTTTCTTACACAAAGGAAAAGTAATATTTGCAATTTGATGTCCCAGATAAAACAACAATGAAAACAGTTCAGAGAAACATTACAAATTACTATGAATATGAATTGTTGCAATTAAAAATAGGTAACATCTTTTGTTCTTCCAGATAGCTCATCTTTTTATAAACATTCTTCAGGGAAAAATAATTTCTATCCCATACTTTAGAAATATTTTTAAAATAATCAGATGATTTTTGTACTTTGATTAATAACAATTGAAAAATCTCAGTCCATCACTAAATGTGTAACTTAAGTGTGATCTCTGGGATCAACAACTTCAGCAGGGTTATTCCAGTGATGATATAAGCTGCAAGTCTAACGGTATATAATGTTACTATTTAGCCAAAATTCCCTAAAAATTGTAGTCTTCCAGCACCATAATTGTTTACCAGTAATTCGAAATTCTATTTAATGCAACAGCTCCATAATATTTAAGAATAGTTTGTTAAATACTTCCATGGTAGCGCAGTTCATACTACTGTATATAGCAATTATTCTAAGTTTTACCTTAGAATAAAATTATGAAATAGCATAATGTTTAAAACACAGAAGGAGGCATCTCTAGTTTCCCAACCCATGTCAGAAATGCAAGAAAATTGAAAATGTACACATAACCTCTAAAAAGGAAGGTTATATGAAGACAAGAAAAGGTTCTGGTCTTCTGATCTCTAACTGCCTCTTGCATAACATCAGACATGCTCATTTGTGCCCTTTCTATTTAAACAAAAGCAATAATATTTACTATTTCTGTTATTCCAGATACTATATATCAAAAGGTGCTATTGTTGATCAGCTTGGAGGAGATTTAAATTCTACCCCACTTCACTGGGCAACAAGGTAGGAAAAAGTCTTCTGAAATTTTCTTCTCTCTTTCTTTGCTTAACATGAAGTACAGATAGTTTTATGAAATGGTTGTATTTTATGGGAATACTTTATACTAGAATTAATTCAGTCTTCGATAATTGGGTTCACTGTAATTTGGTATGTTTAAACTAAAGGAGCTTTCAGTATATGGCTTTCTCTGATATAGAGGAAGATGATTGCGACAATAGGAAAGCAAAATATAGGCAACTTACCTTACTCTTACTTCTGAGATCTTATTTTTGTCAAGTCATCTGAAGTTCAGTGGCACTTTTGCAGATGGGTTGTGGGATGATTTTGTGTGTGACATTGTCCTTGCAGTGTTCTATTGCATATGTGGTTTTTTTTTAAGATGTACTTTAAATCAGGTTTCTTATGTCAAAGATGGTCAGAGAATGATAAATGGGTGGAAAAATTGAAGGCAGCCTTGAAGCAGTAGCTGTTCCTTCAGGCAGCCACCTAAAAATAGGTGGGAAAGAAACAGCGTCTGTTTTAATATTTTTAATTGTAGATGGCAAAAGGAGACTTGGAAAATTAGCTTTTAGAAGATGTAATGTATCAAAGCAATCTGTTTGCTAAAGGTGAGGACTTGCTTGTTAGTTTCTGTTAAAGATTTTAGCTTCTATATTTCTTTTTGTTACAGAACACAGTCTGTACATGAACACGTGATTCTCTGTTAATAGCAGAAAATCTTGACTAATTTTCCCAGTGTTCATTCATACCTGTAATCAGTTCTGTGAAGCTTTGCCTGAAGTGGCTTCCACAAAACTGAAAAGGTCTTTTGCTCGTGTCAGAAACTGTGTACTGACGCTTAAGGGTTGTATCTAAAAGAAGGAATTGCCTATGCTCATTATGTCAAAAAATGCATAAACTTTTAAGGTAGTGTGGGGGAAATGTAGACCTTCAGTTTTCCTTTTTTCTCCTGTTTTTATTTTACTGCAGTTTTTAAGCCCCACAAAAAGTGAGAGTATCTAGCTAGTTTGACATCTCTTAAAATAGAAGTTTTCATATGCGGTTTGCAACAAGTCACAGTAGACTAGACTTCTCAACTATACCTTGTTTTTTTGTTGACTTTCTTGCTATGCAGTACAGTTAAGCAAATTGCATGTGATGAGTGCACTATATGCATAGAATTTCTCATATGAATGAGTTTGCTTACTTACTTGGAAAATCAGATCACAGCAGTTACTGTTTTTAAAGTAAGAGTTAAAGTGTGGGAGTTAGTGTAATTAACTGCTAAATATACTTGTTGTATTTCATTATCAAATTTTAATAGTTTTCCTGCATATAGTTATCCAGTTGTTTGTTTTTTGTGTTTTGCTACATTTAGACAGGGTCACTTATCCATGGTTGTACAGCTGATGAAATACGGGGCAGATCCGTCGCTAATTGATGGAGAAGGATGTAGCTGTATTCATTTGGCTGCCCAGTTTGGACATACTTCGATTGTTGCTTACCTGATAGCAAAGGGACAGGTAAATTTTAAGTAATACTATATTTAAAAGATTCTGCTAAAATTTAGAGTAGGAACGCAGTTGAAACTTCTACCTGTCATTAAGGAAATGCAAAATATTTGCTTGAATAAATATAAAAATAATTCCGTGTCCTTTTTTGTAGACTACAGTGTTGATGTGCCACCTATTAAATTAATTTCCTGCAACAGTAGTACTTTCTGAGTACTTTGGTTTAGGTTCACACCCGTCTAATGTGGTATGTCGAAATCCTAATTCTTTATTTCTAATGAATTTAATTTTTAAATATAACTGTGACAATGGTGGTAGCAATTGTTGTAGAATTCTTCATTGAATCATCAGTTATACATGGATAAAGAATCTAGTGACACATCGGTCAACAACTTTTTATTTATTGCTGTTCCTAATTACTTCCATGTGTAAATAGAAAACAAAACAACCCCAAACCTTTTTGCTAGCCCCTTATATTACTGATAGATCTGTAAAGCCATCTGTTGTTCTGTCTGCTCAAAAAATTGATCCTGTTTGCTATGCACCCTGCACTGTAATTTGTAGATTTATTCACCCACAGGCATGTGCCTGAAGCACAAATTAGAATTACTGTATAAACCATATAGAAAAGTCAAGTCCCTCCACTTGTATGACAATCCTACTGATGCTGTTCATACTTCTGTATTCTGCTTATTCTTTCAATACCAAGTGAGATATGATCCAGTGAGTCATGTAGAATATTAAACCAGAAAAAGAATTAGTTTGATCTGTGTAAAACAAACACTAAATTTGCTGCAGAAAATTATACTTATACCTGTACATGTGAAAAACCCCAGGCTATTGCTCCAGGCAGTATTCAGTTTGTTTGTGTTTGGTAAAAGAGTACTTAGTGTATGATAAAGAAGAGTCTGATCCTATTTTATATAATTGCTGTTTTGTAAGAAAAAATTATTGGAGAGGAATGTGTATTTATGAGGAGCAAGTTTTATATTTCCTTTTCAAATTATTTATAATTATATGTAGGTTTTATGTTACCAGAAAAATCTTGCTGATATTGTATAAGTGTGAACTTGTTTGAAGCATAGATTAATAAAATGCTAATAGTCTTTAAAATATTCTACTGTGATTATGAAGTCTCCCTGTGTTTGTCTTCATGTTTATATACAGATTTGTCCTGTTTGTTTGAATATATAGTGCTTCAATTCAAAAGAAGCTGTGCATCTTTACGAGTACATACATAAAGACACAAAAATTGCCTTAAAGAGTCAAACTTGTTAGTTTGAAAACAGCTCTTTTCAGTAGTTTTTAAAATACTGATTTTTATTAAATCCCTCAAATATTTTCAAGTATGATTTTGGTTTTCTTTCCATGATATAAATTTAAATTAATTTTAACAGTAATTTTTCACAGAGCTTCGAAAAGTTCAACTCTAAAAATTGGGTATTGATTTGTATGTTTAAAATCTAGTAATATCAGTAGCATTATAATAACAATCCCTAAAAGGATATTTCTCTAGGTATATTACGTACAACTACAGAAACTACATAGTTTATCTAGAAGCTATGGGAGACACATGATTCTGTTTTTTAATTTTCCTTTAATTAGTACTGAGGTCATTAATCTCTTCCCTTTATTTCTTTCCCCACCTTCTTTGTGGTGCTGAGATTTGGATTTGGAAATTTGAACTGCTTGTGCTTCTGTGGGCTTACCTTATATACTGCTCCTTAGTTTACTTTTGCCTTTACAGAGACCAGGTTCCCTTATATCGAAAGAGTAGGCTAGCCCTTGTTCTGAACCTAATTCTAGTACTGGTGTGGCAAATGACAGCTAAAGAAATGTCAGAATAAGGGTCAATGTAGGCTGTTGTGATGTGTTAGTTCTGATCCTGATGCCTTTGTGGATGAGTCTGGTCAAAGAAAAGCCAGATTTCATAACTGAATGGAGGACTGACAGGTGGATTAAGAAATCTCTCCTAAATTGCTACCTTGTCTGTTTTTGAGACAGAACTGGAACCCAGCTTCAGTGTTGCTGTTTCACTTTCTTCTGGGCTGCAGCAACCAATGATAAAATTTGCAATCTGAGGCTTGAGCCCAGCCCTCCAACTTCTGGAGTGTGGTGAAGGGGAAGAACTCTTAGTCAGATGGCCCCTGGCTTGGATTGGCTTTCATGCCAGGAAGTACTACTCAGCCAAGAGGCAGCAGTGGTAGATATGTTGCTTTTTGTTTAGTTATTCCTCTTATTAAATTCTGAAAGACTGATTCTTCCTTGCTGGTCTGTGCTCCGTTCCATGGAAATCTTGCAAAATCTCTGCTTCTAGTCAGTAACTAGCACATCTTTTCTAAATTAAGAAATATTGTCAGACTTACATCTGCCTTACAGATAAATCTTCTTTACTATATGCTTTTAAAGCCTTTTTTCCTTTCCCTGGGTGCAGTTTATATGAAAGGGATCTTTTCCTTATGGAAAATAGGATTCTGGACAAGGATGTGAAGGTCTGTGTTTTGTGAAATAAGCAGTAATGGTTCTCAGGAGGCTCAAACTCCTGGTTCCTTTCTGTGTGATTTATTGTAATTCTGAGTGGGATCTCTTGATGCAGTACGTGCTTTTTTCGAAAGGCTGTAGTACTGATTTGATGATTGCTTGTTAAATGTCCCTGTAAGCCTAATGCTGCTCTGATCTCTAGCTGCTCTTCAGAATCCTTCCTTGTCAAGTCTTGCTTTTATAAGGTAGTATTAAGCAACAGATGAGTTGCTGCAACTCCTTTTCATGCAGAAAGCTCTTTCTCCCCATATTTTTGCCTCTAAAAGCTTTTTGTGCAATCTTGTATTAGTGTCCTAGGATTAAGTTTTGTTATCTTTGCATGTGCAAAGCTTTTTCTCTTTTAGAACCAGAGTTGTTGTATTTAAGAAGCAAGAGGAAATTTTGCCAGTTGTGGTCCATAGAATTCACACTTGAACCACATGCAGAGGGCAGGAGTATGTGCAATTTTTGATCATTGCATCACTTACTGTTGGAATCTTTGGTTCTTGCAGTGCTTACACCATGTCCTAACAGCACAGGCACACCACTCCTTGAGCACTGAGAATTAAACAAGAATGTAATGCTAAAATACCTGTTGGGACACACCAGAATGGACTAACAGTCTCTTAATATGAGCCAGCTGCAGAAGGTTTACTTTTTTGCCTTGGCCCTTGCTTTGGTAAAAAGCAGGAACAGAGCTTCCTTTCTAAAGTGTGTCACTTGATCTGTGGTTATAGTAATGATCTGGAGAAATAACAAGGAATTTTTGATGAGAGGTTTGTTAGAGTGTGTGTCTGCTATCCACAGCTACATCTTTGTTACGTCTGTACACAACAGCGTGCAAGTCAATCTTAGCTGCTTTGCCTCTCCTTAAAGTTCCTTTGAAAAGGTATCTGCCTCAGCCAACATAGTAGCCTAATATGAGTAGTAACTGTAGCCTGCCTGGGTAACTTATGTGCAGGAAATTCTCTGGAGCTTTTGGGTTTGGGTTTTTTCTTTTAGCTGTATGTCACCTAATGTGCAAAATGTGGTTTGGATTTGTTAAGTGGAATCATTGAAGGAATTGTTCTTATGTCCAAGCACATTGCTACTGTCACAAAGAGGCGCTTTTCTATAAGAAATCTAAAGATGAAAGAGCACTTGTTCATGTTGTAATAATTCATACAGTCCTCCAAGTACAGTATGAGCTCTGAATCAGTCATGCTTCTCAAGGATGAATGAACTTGAGATCCCTCATGATTTCAACCACAGGGGGTTAAAGGCAATGCCAGCAGTTGCATGGTCCTGGTAGGCTCAAAAGGATCTAGCTTATACAAGTACTGTGGATAAACAGAGTTGGATCCTGATCTCAAACCATGTAACTCTTCTGAACAAACAAGCAGGTAAATCAAGTAACAGTTCTCCTCCTCCATCAACTGTGTTTTTTAAAATTCCTTTTATTTTTAATTAAGCAACAGAAGAAAAACTCAGAAATATAAAGTTATCTGCAGGCTAGAGGTTTTTTAAAAGCAATTATTTGGAGGAACTAAGTTGGATTTTCTTGGAAACAACTGCCTGGTTCAGGCTAGCAGCAGCTTGAGTAGGAATTCCAGTTGTGCTAGGCATTTTGTAGACTATTGGAGCGTTTTGGGAGTGACAGAAAGCAACATCAATCACTTTCTGGGTTTTTGTCAGGAATTTCTCTAGCAGAAGACTTCATTGAAATGCTTTCCAATCTAATTTTCGTAGTAAGAACCGAGGGAAGTGGTATAGGAAATGGTGTCATAGCTCTGTTGCCTCTAGGGAAAACTTCATATCCTGCATTACATTCACTTACAGTGATTTTGTTAGTGCAGGTCTGTGAAATCTGCCCAAATGTGCTTGAGAGTCTGATCTGCCTCAAAGTATTTAGGAATCACCAACTTTCCTAGGCAGGAAAGAGATTACAGATCAATTTTATTTGTCTAGAGGTTGTTTTTATGAATGACTTTTTTTCAACCTTAAAATTCTCTGGCATTCATTAACTGGATATCAAAATACGTAAGTATCTTTGGAACACAGTGAAAGGAAAGTTGCTTTGCAAGTGGAAAAATAGGTGCAACTAGCATTTAATAGGATGTAGGATTCAGACAGTGGTATTTATAGTGATTTATCAAGTATCATTTCAAATACTGGTGCAGTATTTTAATTTTCTTCTGCTTTTTAATGCGATAATACACCACATATATATGTCTTTAATGTTGAAGGTTAATAGTAAGTTAGAAATTACTGGTCTTACACAGCATGACTGTTTCATAGTTTCCAAAATAGACTGGAACAGTTATTTTTTGGCAATGATGGCGTTAATGTTTGTTTTCATCTTTTAAATGCTGTTTGAGTGCTAAAAGCTTGCCAGTTTTTCTTCCAATTCTGATGATTAATCTTAGAACACTGCTTCTCATTGCAAATGTTGCATCTGCTGGATCTTGCATATGCTTACCTCACCAACTTTTTTTTCTTTTTTTTTTTAGGATGTAGATATGATGGATCAAAATGGAATGACACCTTTAATGTGGGCAGCTTACAGAACACATAGGTAATGGCATGCAGTTTTGACTTTATCTTAGTCTTAACCAAGGGGCATATGGTAGTGACTGGTTTGGGAGGTTTTCTGCAAGGTTGTTTTGTTTTTTTTTTCTTTTCACAGTTGCCATTTTATCTGTCTTCATTTATGGTTATTGTGAATTCATCCCACTTGGTAGCTCAGCCCCACACAGCCACTTTCTCACTCCTAAGTGGGATGAGGATGAGAATCAGGAGGGTAAAAATGAGAAAGTTCATGCATTGCAATAAAGACAGTTGGATAGATAAAGCAAAATAAGGAATTCATTTGTTTACTTCCCATCAGCAGGCAGAAGTTCAGCCATTTCCAGGTCAGCAGGGTTCTGTCACCTGTAACAGTTACTTGGCAAGTCAAGTGCTGTAACTCTGAATGTCCTCTGCTTCCTACTTCTCTTCCCCACCTTTTATTGCTGAGCACACTTCCATGCAGTATTGGATATGTCTCTGGTCAGCTGGGGTTGGCTGTCCCAGCTGTGTCCCCTCCCTTGTGCACCCCCAGCCTGCTCACTGGCAGGGCAGCATGAGGAGCAGCAAAGGCCCTGACCCTGTGTAAGCACTGCTCAGCAGTAGCTAAAGCATCCCCGTGTCATCAGTACTGCTTTGGTCACAAATCCAAAACACAGCACCATAGGGGCTACTGGGGAGAAGATTTAACTTGATTTCAGCCAAACCCAGTTACATGGTTTTTCTCAGGAGAGAAAATGACTCTCTTCTCAAGAGAGAAGGTACTATGAAGAAGTGCTCACTAAGCCTTCTTTTGGCAATGATTGGGGAAAAAAAGATGAAAAATAACACTTCTCCAAAAAGCAAATTTTTGAATTAGAATCCTGTTTGGAAGGGCCTATATCTCTAGACAGTTGGGAGGAACACAAACTAGCTCTTACAAATACCTGCCATTACCAACATTCACATTCTATTTTAGTTTCATCTTCTGGATTGTGAAGTGGAAATGTAACATGTTTTGAACTTATATTGTTTAAGTATATAATCACATACTTGCATATGTGCATATTTTTATAAATCTGTTAGTAGTGTTAGATTTTGGCAAACACAAAACTAGAGTTTGTGTTTGTAATTACAACAAATGTTTTGTCATATCCCAGAATGAACTGTCTTAGGGAGATCCTAAAAGTCGGCAGAATGGTGATTGGTTTTGGCGGGAAGAGATTTTGAGTCATTAATTGGCAGCAAAAAATGTCACTTTGCTATTATAGTGTACCTGATCAATGATCTTCATAGATACTGAGTGCATCAACAATAAGTTGGGATGTATTTGAGTTCATCTGTAGATCTAACAAGAATTTTCTTTTCTAGTGTGGATCCAACACGATTACTACTTACATTTAACGTTTCGGTTAATCTGGGAGACAAATACCACAAAAACACAGCATTGCACTGGGCTGTGCTAGCAGGAAATACTACAGTTATTAGTCTTCTATTAGAAGCTGGAGCTAATGTTGATGCTCAAAATATTAAGGTAAACATTTGGTCTGTTTTAATTGTAAGTGGTTTGAGGCAGAAATAACAGAGCCTATGATAAATCTCAACAATTATTGTTGTGGGTATATTGAGATCATGAAGATGGAGCAGAAGCAATGCCACTAATATGTCATTTGGCTTTTATTCCTAAGAGTGATGCATGACCACTAGATTTGCACCATGAGTAAAAGATACTCAAATAAATAATGTAACAATGATCATTTGTAAAAATAGGGGAGTGGGATGTGCAGTTAGACTGCATGTGTGAAGACCGGTGTATTTGGATGCAAAATTGGAAACCTGACTGAATATCTTCTGGTGAAGGGTGATTTTTTTTTTTTGTTGGAGTGAGATGTGAGACCTCTCTGTCCTCTTCCAGAGAGCTGACAAATGCTCTAGTCAGTTTGCCTGTGCCAGTAAGCAAATTGGAGGCCTCAAAATGCCAGAAGGAATAAAATAAACAAATGGGTTCTTTTTTTGCATGTGAACTTAAATTCCCTAATTACTAGAATTTCTTAACAATGAATCTAGATTCTGTACTAACAGAGCCCATCTCCGGCATATGTTATACCAGCGAAACAGCTCTTAGAATTTCTGCCATAGACTTGGAGCTCCTCCAACCTTGGAAGTTGTGCCTTTGGAATGTGGTTTTGTCCATTACTTCCAGATACTCTGTATATCAAATTAGATCCATTTTGCTACCCAAGCTGTTTCGTCTGTGGTGTCAGAGAAGAATTCACTTTTAGAAAAAGAATTCTTTACCCAGTTTCTCTTCAAATATTTCTATTTTCCACTTAGAGTGTTACAGGCAGAGTGGTTATGCTTGAAAACACAGCTATAACTTAATTTAATTTATTTATCCTTTTGCCATTTTTCCTGATTGCGATGGCCAGGGTCTACTTTGCTTGGCCACAAGTGATAGAAATATACATACACACACACACACACACACACACACATATATATAAAAGTACACATCAGTTTCCTTGAAGAACATGGAACAGCCTTTTTAAGGGAGCAGCCAAATTTTGCTGGTGGCTTTCTAGATCCTATGTCCACTTTAGAATATCAGAAATGTTTCTAATCATGAATGAAAACTCATTAGAAGAAATCACCTTTATACATGTTTAAAACAAATCAGCTGGCCTCTTGCATGCACTGAGGTGAATATATATTAATTATTCCTGGTCTGTAAGGTCAGTTGTGTGGAGGAATTATGCTTCTAGTTTCACTTCTTGTGTTGAAAAGCTATTTTTCTGTGCCACCTATAGAAAAAAATAAGGTATTTTTGTGGCAAAAAAAATCATAGCATGTCATACCTTGCTTCTCTTGACAGACTGATTAATGTGACAAGAATTCTAAAGTCATCACCTTCCCTACATTTCTGGACTCTTAAAAAATCTGTAGCAAAAATTTTTGTGTTTGGCTATAAGAAAATGTATCTGCGTGCCTGAAGTAGTTCATGGTTTTGCCTTCTTTATTGACAGACAGCAGCAGTCAGTAGAAAAATAGGTTTTTGAACCTGCTGGATCATTATATCTTTCCAGTCATGCCAGAAGACATGTCTGGTTTCACTGACCACTGCTGATCTTCTGCAGTGAAGTCTAGGTTTCTTGCATGCCTTCCCAGGTTTTTAGGATCTTCAGAGGAGCAAAATCATTTGAGCAATGGCAGTTTTGCCATCCAGCCAGTGACTTTATAACTGATGCTGATTTGAGTGGTAGTAAATATAGAATAAATATAAAAATTTGGTTGATTCTTAAAGGCCAATAGAAACTCAGTTTAGTGCCCCTCCTTCGACTGTTCAGCAGAAATGTTTTCTTTGAGCCAGAAACTAATTGTGTTTGGCTCATGTTTCCTCAGAAATAAAGGGAATTTTGGAAGGCTTCTTTCTGATGCAGTCAGTTCCAGATTTCTGCAGCACTATCTAGTGAAGTCCTTTTCTCAGATAGTTCAAGGAACTGACCAAGAATGGTGGTAAGACAGCTGAGATTAAAGAATTACATTGGCTGAAAGCTGTTCATCTTCTTCAAATGATGAAGTGACTGAAATATTCAATGCAAGCTTTGACAATTATCAGCTCTAGTCAGTCTGTATTATTAGAAAGGCACATGCTGCTGGCTGCCTAGGCTTGGAACAAATTGGGACCAGTCATCTCAGTAAGGTGTTCTTTACTTTGCATGACAGTTTGTGAAGTATTTGAACAATAGCACTCCTATTCTAGAGCAAAGCCTGATAAAAGCAGTAAGTTTGTCCTGTTTATTATTTACCCTCTTTTTATTATACTGTACAAGAAATTACTACCTTTTGGTAGTAAGATACTTCTTTTTTAGTTTTTGAGAACTAGATTAATTTTATATTTGGAAGCTGCTTTTCAGTAATCAGGGTGGGGGTTTTGTTTGGTTGATTTTTTTTTTTAAGGAAATTATCTTGCCACATCAGTAGACAGATTGGGCAGATGAGGATAAGATTTCCCAGGGAGCCAGGTTGTCACTGGGGACTTGGGGAAGACTTGTAAATTTTATTTAAGTATGAGCAGCAGAAGCTCCATTTTTTAGTAGAGAGATATAGGGACCTAAAATAACTCTTATGGTCTAAAAAAGATTTTTTTTTTTTTTAGTCTGTGAGTCATTTATTGAACTTTAAATGTAGTTTCTTGATTATGCAGTGTATTTTGTCCGTGGAAGTCTACAAATACAGTTCCCTATCGTAATGACTCTTCAGATTATTTTTTCTACCTGAATACTTTAAACATATACTATTGAAGCCTTATTGCTTGCTGACAATCTTAAGTGTGTTACTAGATTAAGTTCCCCGATACATTTTTTTAGTTTTTAAGCAAGTCAGTCATCCACTACTCCTGTAAAGACAAGGAAAATATTAAAATGGCCAGATGATGAGAAGCATAGTCAAAGACTTCTTTAAAGCTCCCTCAATTTTTTTATCTAGGCAGTTCCTAGGTGTCTCATGGCCCTCTAGTGGAAGGGATGCTCAGCTGGACCCCAAGACAACTTCAGGATTTACTTGGGAGATCAACTCCCAGAGGGGATTGCTTGTCCACAGGTAATCTTTACAGTCTGGATATATAAGGTGGTACTAAACAACATCATCTCTGGAGTTTCCCAGATATTAGCAATTCAAGGTGCTATCAAACTTGTGATGAAATAGGCACCAATAGTTTGATTTCAGGCATTTCTGTTGAGAATGGAGTTAATTTAATCTGTTTTTTTAAACATCTGGCTAAATAACTTTCAAGCCAAGTTAAGTCAGAATGTTATTCTTTTTTAACTGATTTTGCTAGTTCAACTTCTTGCACAGAAGGTGTGAATGGTCTTGTTAAATACAGAAAACTTCACCTCATAATTTGTATTCTGTGCTATTTACTCTCCTAAAGATTTGGAGCAAGATTTTAAAGGCAGAGTTGACAGTTAAGTACTCAGTTCCCATTGTCTTTCTGTAGGATATAGGTAGCTAACTGTAGTATTAAATCTTTGAAATCACTTCTGTCTATAGTAATTATTGCCCATTCTGGGTAGTTTCAGTTTCTAGTACCTGTCTCACTTTTTTTTTAGGAGGGGGCCGAGCGATGGAGGATTCAGCCATTTTTCAAGCCTCCATGAATGGTTTGTTTAGGAGGGGAGTTAACTCCAGTAGAAGAGAGGAAGAGTCAAATGCAAAACTGAAGCTGGAGGTACCTGCAATTGGTTGTCTCTTGCCTCCTCTATAATTTTAGACCAAATCAATAACTTTTTCATTTAGCTCTCTTCCCAAGTGTTTAAAAAGACAACAATTAAATCAAATCAGTTTGATAGGCACTTTTGGTCCCTGTATCTTTCCTTCTGTATTTCTCTTTTGCTGCATCTGTTAGTCCTTTCTGAAATTATGGAAATAAAAACATGAGCCATTTCTGGCTTAGCACCCGTAATACATGAAACACAAGCTCAGAGTAAAAGCTCGGAGTTATGAAATAAGTTGGACGTGAGCATTCAGTTTATTCTTTCATGTTTTCTTCCTAGGACTTCCGTAACTGAAATGAACCTAAGAGCATTAGACTTGTGGAAAAAATAATCCTAGAAGCATTCTATAATATTAGTAACTTCAGTCTGCCAGAAGGCAGAGGATTACCTAAGAAGTCAGGCTTTAGACTTGGAAGAGTTTCCATGATCCAGTGGGTCACGAGTCCTTATTCTTTGCTTGATTTCTGCTGCCTGTCAATAGCTGAGGGGGAAGCACAGTCTTTAATTTACAGACTGTGTGTAGAATAGTGGAACATAGATTTGTTCTCTGCCAAAGGCAACAATTATTACTGTCAGGACATACATCTTGTCAAGATCGTACATTTAATATGAGACTTGTCCACACTTGTATGGTTATGGGAGAGTGAAAAACCAAAAGAAATAAATGATGTTTGGTGTGAAGTAAGCTGCAGAGCAAAAAGTATGCCAGAATGTAGTTAAACCGAATGCATTTTATTTTTAAATTGGATGTTTCCCACATTTATACTCTTGGCAGGGAGAATCACCACTTGACCTTGCAAAACAAAGGAAGAACGTTTGGATGATCAATCATCTACAAGAAGCAAGACAGGCAAAGGGGTATGATAGTCCATCCTTTCTGAGAAAACTGAAAGCAGATAAGGTAAGTAGTAGCATAATACTTGTGTAAGTCAATCTTACAGCTGCTCTTGGTTTGGAGACCTGTGTGTATGTTTAAAAGAAGTTTAGAGCTGTGGTTTCCCCACATTTCAGCTTTGAGGAATGTCTTTTTACTATTAATTCTAAAAGTAATTGCAAAAGAAAAAAAAAAAAAGTACTTTGTTTAGGGCAGGAGGAAGTAAACGCCTAAGCTTTCATACACTTAGTTTTAGTTTCTGCGCTAACTAAAAGTGTTTGGAAAGTATTGAGTGGTCTTGTATTGTTGGGGTTAGCCAAGATACTCCATAGCTGACTCTCAGTTAGCTGATGAAAGAAGCATTTTGGATATCCTGAACTCTGATCTCCTCTCAAATTATGTATTGTTCATTGTTCCTGTGTTGAATGAAAGAAGCAGTTTTAGCAGTATAAAGTAATACATAAATCTCTAATGTGGAGGCCTTTTGCTTCTCACAGTATTGTTTAATACTGCAGATAGGAAGAGGCCATAAAGGAGGGTGTAAGAACATGAAGAATTGTCCTCCTGTCTATTGTTTGAAAATCTAAAAAGAGTTAATGTTTTCTTCTAAGTATCCATCAACACTCAGGTGGAGCGTTGTGCTGGACATTAAGTGTTGCTACCACCGATTTGTTATAATTGTTTTGAATTAAAGATCGAGATGCTCAAAGTACTGCTGCATTCTGGGCTTTAACCCTGTGGCACTGTAACAGTGCAGTGCTTATTGACTTGAAGTGGTTTGTAGTTTTCCTTGTCACTGTGCTTTGATTATTTGGAAGGAGTTCAGTGCTCTCATCAGGAATTGTATCCACACAGTGTAAGACAAAAAAGATCCTATCTTTATTCATAGATGCTTCAGTATGACTTAAAAACTGCACTTACATGTGTAATAAAAATTTACTGACATTGTCATGCGCTGTGCGGCGCAGTTCATACGCGTATGGATTCTTTAAAAAGAGATAATGTTGCCTTGATTCTGGATTAGCAGGTGTGTAAAGACAGAAAATGAGAAAAATTTATGAAAATTTATCCCCCACTGTCAAACTTCCTGAAAATTTGCATTTTCATGACTGTCGTGTTTATTGTACAATATATTCCTGAAAATAGAGTTACTCACTGATGTTTGTTTCTATATAGGAATTCCGTCAGAAGGTGATGCTGGGAACTCCTTTCCTAGTTATTTGGCTGGTTGGGTTTATAGCAGACCTAGACATTGATTCTTGGCTCATTAAAGGGCTGATGTATGGTGGCGTTTGGGCTATGGTACAGTTTCTTTCAAAGTAAGTGTTTCACTGGATCACCATATGTTTAGTGTGCATGCAAGAAGTATTTTGCTGGTGTCTTTATTGGATAGATAACCTTATATTTTCCATTTGTTGGAATTGGTCTTGATTTCTGCAAAAGATCTTGTGCAACTACAGCTCCTGTAGTGCTCTGTTGTCTTGTGAAACATAGAATTATCTTGGGTGAATACCACTGAGCTAACAGAAGCTAACAGCAGAACAGAAATTCAGTCATTATCCAGAGGAGGGTGCTGAATGTCTGTCTACAAAGAGTTATCAGCATAAATATTGCAGAAAGCAGGCAATGGAAAAGTTACTGTAAAATAATAAAGACAATGTGCAAATGTACTATTAAAACTGTTTTAATAATAATTTAAATGCACAAAGGCATCTAAAGAGATCTATAGAGAGAAATTAAGTCAGAATCAGATTTTGTAGCTTTTGTTGTTGTGGAAATAAGTGACTAAAGAAAAAGGCTGCTTTCTAATAGTATTTTTTTTTTTGTACATCTGGTTACCCAATCATAAAAACTTTTAGTTGTATTGATGTTTACTTTAAATGTTGGTAAATGCATCTACAAATATACATACACACACACACACATGTAGTCATGCTCCAGTGGATTTTCAAGATCTGTAGACTGCATAATTTCTCCCTTGCTTTTCATTATCATATGTGGCCAAGATAGGAGAACTTCTTGTATCCCTATGCTTAGGAGCTTTCTACTTTTCTGGGGTTGGATGTAATATTTATTTAGAACCACTTGTGTCTCTTTTTTTTCCATATAAAGAGGCAAATATATCTGCTCCTTAAACCCAAGTTCAGAAGATTTTAGTGAACTTAATAGACTGGGAGGGAGGGAGGTGGAAGGTTATCAAGCTTTTGCAGGATCTTGGAGATTATCTGTTTAGTCTTTTTGTATCCTCTGAGGCTGTGCAATTTGCTGGCCTCCTCCCACAAAAAAAACCCTATTTGTCAATGCAGATTCTCAACTGCACCTCCTACGGAAAGGAAGGACAAGATTTCTTCCAATCTCTCAAGTTCTGTTTTGTCAAGTTTTCTATTTTTGGCCTAACTGACATCAGTTCAGGATTAATATTTTTATTTTCTCCTATCTGTTGCTTAATGTTTAGTATAAATCCTTTTTGAAATGTTTTTCACAAAAGCCCAGGTTTGAATTAATAAACTTGTGCTGCTGTTACTCTAATAGTGTTTTCTTTCCCTATAGAATTTTTAGCTCTGTTCAGCTGTGTTTTACTCCCTACTTTCACACACACAAAAATGCACAGAAGTCACTGAAAGATAGATTACTGCAGAGTAACTACTGTGTGTGCAAATGTATATTCAGTTATTATTCATCAAATGAGCTCATGTTCCTTCCAGGGTTTTCTCCAAAGACCTAAGGAACTTCCGCTAGAGAAGAGAGAGATACTGTAAGAGAGAGATTACTGAAATGGAAACTACTCCCTGCACACATTGGTCTGTGGCAGCCCTGAGGGAAACGGCAGCACAGAAAGCAAAATGGATCAATATCAGGATGTTTAGGCAGATGATGCAGAAATTTTATTTCAGGGAGGTTAGTTGTTCAGAGTGTCACTTTCCATAGGTTTCATAGCAATTTATTCTTGAATATGGAGTAGCCTAGTCATTCACCTAGTTTGTCTCAACTGTATTCAACTTTTTTTAGAAGAGTCTTAAAAATGCAGAAGTGTAAGAAAGTGAAAACAATTCTGATGGCTTAATTTTTTTTAATTAATGTGGCAGCATTTTATCTTAGAACTTGTCAAGTGTAGTGATATATGGGAAATTAATTTGTCTGCCTTTTTTTTCAACTTTCTATTGGCAACTGTAGCAGAAACAAAATATTGAATAATCTGAAATATTTCAAGTATATAGGCTGATAACACCAAGGTCTCTTAAACTTTTTGCTTAGGGAAATAATTTTAATGTGCAGTTTTAATTGTATGGGTCTCCAAAATGTCTTTAGCACTGGAATATCAAAACTTAATATAGTTTGCAACCATTGTTCATATTGCTAAGGATCCCACAGGTTCCTAACTGCCTTCACTGTGTCGTTTCAGCATGAGAATTTACTCATTCTGCCTGTCTTTGCAGGTTAAAAATGGTAATTTCTTGTGAACTTTAAACAGAAAAGTGAGGAAAATGTATTTATGGCATATTTTGCAATATCCCATATAGTACATATTTTAATAGGAAGTGGTTTCCTGAAGCACTAGTTCAGGATTTACATTTTAAAAATTGAAACTTACTGTGTGACGTTGTTCCTACATTACAGGTCATTCTTTGATCACTCCATGCACAGTGCACTGCCTCTTGGAATATATTTGGCAACAAAATTCTGGATGTATGTGACGTGGTTCTTCTGGTTTTGGAATGATATCCTTTTTTGTGTACAGTAGTATTTTTATTTATGTTTATAGTATGACAAATTACTCAGCTATATCCTGCATATAACAGTAAGTAAACTAATAAAATTTTTTCAGAGGGAATCACCACTAAACATTGCTTTCTGTATTAATGATAATTATTTTATTGTTTTAAAAATATGCACGCTATTGCTGTGCTTCAGTAAGTAGATTTTCCTCAAAATCTACTTACAGTAGTCTGCAGAATTTCCTATGCTTTACCAATTTCTTATGCGGAGGAAATGTTAGCAATTTTGTAGAATATTCTCTGGCTGTGATGTGACACAGTGTAATTGACTGCATTTTTTAGACACTATTCTGAGAAGCTGCTTCATAGTCTGTATCAGTTGCAGTGGAATTAGTTTCATAGTTAGATCTTCCTAAAGATTTTGGAAATTCCATTTTGTACAAACTTTAGATATATTTGATAGCTATATTTTCAGTTATTTTGCAAATATGTGTATTAACAATAGCAGATTTTAGAGATTCACCATATTGCCGTATTTTAGTGGCTTTGATTGTCTCTCTAGATAGGAATTTCCCATGCTCATGGAGGTAGAAATTGATTCAGAGTTCAGTGTGGAATGTTAGTTTTCCATGGCAAGGAAATAGATTCAAAATTTTAAACAACTTTCTTGGATACTGTAATTTCAGTAGCCAAGAAAACAAAGTAGATATTCGATGTTTAATACAGTTCTTACAGTTGTAAATAATTTAAGGGAATTTTGAGGATGTTGGTTTGGCTTTTTTTAGAAACTGGTTTTCTTTTCATCCTGAAAGGAATTGCCATGATATAGGATGGTAGAAGTACTTTTGTTCTGGCATCTTCTTGATACGTTCTGCAAGCCTAATTAAGTCAGCCGTGTATTTTTGGGTCAAGAACACAGACAAGATCCTACTTCCATGCCACCTTTGGCTTCCATTCTGGCAGTGTTTGCAAATATGCTGCTGTGAATAGCAGTCCCATGAAACTGGAAATGACTGTTTCAGCATGCTTAAAAAAACCTACCCAGCAGCTTAAAAATTAAAATCTAGTTGCAGTTAAGTTAAAAAAAAAAAGAATGATACCAATATTAGTGTGTCTTGAAACAGTTGTTTAGAAATGCTGGTCCTACTACCAGTCTCTCTGCTTGGCCTGATTTTTTAAATTCAAATTTAGTAGTGACTGCAGAATGAGAAAAGTGAGTTAAAATGAATATGAGAAAGATTTTTAAAAACAGTAATCAGAAATAGCAGCTCACGTTAGCAATGCTGTTACATGTTTTGGATTGCAAATGTTGAGGTACTGTGAAATGATTTTTTGTGCTAACATAACATCAGCTTGGACCTAATCTAAGAATGTGTCCAACTTGGATTTAAAGTACTTGACCACGTTAAAATGGCTTTACAACCAGTACATGATGGCCTGTATCTTGATATAGAAAGCTGTTCCTTAAAGCTGGCAAATCATGAGGTTTTTATCCTGAAGCTTGTATTTCATTCATATTTCTACCAGTTTGTTTAGATTTTTATTTCTGTTAGTCATGCTGATTAAATAGCTTGAGGTTTGGTGCTTTTTTTTTTTTTGTCATAGAATCATCTTAGCTGTTGCAGTGCAGACAATTACCCTAATAAAACCTGACTCAGAACATCAATAAAATACTCTCCTGCTTCTGTCCCAAGCTGGTGTCTCACAACCTTTGCAATAGTCTTTTTGTACACTAAGTAGTGGTCTAAGACCTTCAGTTATTAATTACTTTCATTACAGCTGACACAATTCTCTGACAAGCTGTTTTAGAGACCAAGTGCTTGAGGCCATCTTCCTTTAATTGGTGATTTTTAATTGGAAGTCCTTGTAATAAGATTCCAAATTCTTTCTTCTGGAAAACAGCCCTGTAGCTTTATTGCAAAAAGGAAATTGCATACCTCCTCTATCTTTATAGCATGAGGTACAGGATTGTGGTTGGATAAAGAATTCCTGTATTTTTACATCTTTATATGACTGCTTACAGCAGACTAGAGTACTGCTTTATACTTTGTAGTGTTCAAGTGATAAAACCTGTCCTAGTAGTTTTCACAAATTCTGACTGACTTTTGTTTGGGGAAGAGAATTTTTAACCTTAAACCAGGTTTTAACCTTTAACCTTAAAACAGGAATTGCCTTATTGGAACTTTATATTATAAATAACATAAAAATCTTAATTGCTGCAAGTGCAACTTTAAGATTTAGATGTTTGGTAAGCATTTTCTTTTCTTGTAGATATGTTGCAGGTGTCTGGAAGATCATCAACTCTTGTGTGTTTAATCCTAATGGGACAGAAAAGGGCAGTTAATGCAATGTATCATAAAAATAAAACCAAGGATTTGCAGCGTATTTTTTTGAATTTAAGTCTGGTCACATGAAAAATAAGTCTCTAAATTCTAAGGTTTAATGATGTGTCTTTCAGAAAAGCAATATTGAAAATGTACTGAATTTTTGGTAAATATTTCCATTGTATTGGATTTTTCTCAGCAGCTTCTGAGTCCGGTGTATTTGATAAAGTAGAATTCTTGCAGGGCATGAGGAATATGATCTGTATTTTTGAGTCTATATATGAGCTTACGGTCCTATGCCTCCCTGCCACTGTTTTGCTGCATCCCTGTAACTGTATTTTGCCTGTAACAAAGGATAATTATGTCTTGCTCCATTAGTTTATTCTAGTTTTCTAGTGTTTGCAGAGTAGGAACGAAAATGCCCTCAAAAATCCTACAAACTAAGTCACTATGTTTTAATTCAGTTTTATTTTTAAAAGAAAAAAAAAACTTAGTTAAAATTACACTTTTAATAATGTGGGACTAGAATTTCACATTTCATTCTTTTTCATTAGTATTTATTGGTAGAACATTCTCTTGTGTCCTGTAAATGTCCTACCAAGATTATATCTGTTGCTCATGCAGTCTTTTCAGTTCCAGCTGAAGAAATACTGCTTGTTATGTCAAAAGGTTCTCACACTGCTCTGTTTTTCTATGTCAGTTTGCTGTAACCCAAAATATTCACAGTAATTTTTTGTTTCTTCTGCTTCCATTTGGTGCAAATGGGAGTGTACAGTTTTAATTAAGCAAGCTTTTATGGTTGTTGCATCCTATTTGCAATGCTGAGATTATGAGATTATATAAGACAATTTGTAGTTTTTTTTAATAATTTCTCATTGAGTAATACTGTATTGATTATCTTTTTTCAAATTTACCTTACCAAATGATGGGGTCTAGGTTAAAGACATCAAACATTGCACGCTTTTTGAATTAGGGATCATTTTAAAACTGGGTGTAAGAGAATTTATGATGATTTTCATTCTTTCACAAAGCTGATACAGTTGCGTAGGATTTAAAAAACTGTAACAAGCTAATTGGTACAGTTAAGCAGTTAACATTTTTTTATTATTATTACCATTATTACTAATTACCAAAATTAGTTTCAGGAAACGAGCAAAAAGCCTTCATGCAGAAAAAAAGAAGTCAGCAACCATATTTGTACAGGAACCAAAGACACCAAAAATCCAAACTCTGGGCCCAGCTGTCCAGAATTTCTGTTCCTATGTCTAAATACTTTTTCTAAAGTTAAAAAAAGCCAAAAAAATCTGGGGTGGAGGAGATAGGCGAACCAAATTTTTTTGTAAGCTAAGGGATTCTTTTATGTCAGACAGAAATGAAGGTAGAGGACTTTTGCAGAGCTTCAGTTAATTACAAACTGATTTTGTATAATAAATGCCTAATCAAATGAGGCTTCTCATGTAGCTATCTGCTGCTGTCTGCCTGGACTCTTAGATCCAGACATACAGCTGTTATGGAGCATTCTTACAAGGAAAGGCTGAGGGAGTTGGGTCTGTTGAGACTCAAGAAGAGATGACTGAGAGGGAGCATCATCAGTGTCAGTAAGAATCTGAGGGTGTCAGAGGATGTTTCCAGGCTCCTCCTAATGGTGCTAAGCAGTAGGATGAGAGGCAATGGGCAGAAACCGATGCCCAGCAAGTTCTGCCTGAATATGAAAAGGAGCTTCTTTACTGTGAGGGTGAGCATGAGCTGGAACAGATTGCCCAGGGAGATTCTGGAGTCTCCCCTCACTGGAGGTATTCCAGACCTGTCTGGACACAATCCTGTGCTGTGTGTTCTGGTATGACCCTGCTTGAGCAGGAAGGTTGGACCAGATGACCCACTGTGGTCTCTTCCAGCCTGATACCCTTGGAGAAGCTGTGATTCTCTGAATTGGCAGGTTTATTAGCATATATTTGATCTCTCACATCTTACACTGGCTGCAGATTTTTCTGTAGTAGAAAAGGTTAGTGAAAGGGCACATCTTGGTCTATAATTTGCATTTTGGCTTGATTTCAGACTTGTATGATGTCTGATAGCAGGAAGCTGCATTTATTTGGGGCCTTTTAAATACAGTTCACCATGAAAAGTTAACTTATCCAATCTTTACCTGACTCAGGGGTTGTGTGGTTTTAATTATTTTTAAATTATTAATTAGTTATTATTTAATTATTTTTCAATGAGATTACCTTTTCTGTTCAAATTCCTGGAATAATTTTCATTGTCTTGTATTTGTTCTAATAATTAAAGTATATCAATCAGGACTAAAAGTAGGAAGTGTTTTGTGGGTGTTTCTACATTGTCTCTCAATGAAAACTGGGGAAACTGCATAAAAGAGGAGCAAATTGGTGGCAAGACAGGAGGTGTGAATGCCTGGTATATTTTGCATTTTGCAGCCCTCAATAATATAGTAATGTACTTTTTCCTTGTGTAGGTGTAAATGAGGATGTTAATGTAATACAAGACACTCTTTTTAGAGAACCAATTCCCTACTCTGAAGCTATTATAAACCTATAAGGGTTTCTTACATGTGAAGTGTTTTGAGAGATCTCTGTGATGCAAGTTGCTAAGATCTCTTTTGGGAGATCAGGGGGGAGTTCAGCATGATTTTAGATACCTCCAGTGTGTGCATCTGTATTGAAATTTAAACACTCTTCATAGCCAGTAACAAAAAATAGCCACTTGTAAGGCTCTGCTTCTCTTACATAATTTAAATATCTCGATACTGAAGATAAATTGGACATGGGTTTTTTTTTTTTCTTCCTGATGTCTGTGAAGGCATACTGCATGATTTAAAAGTGGGTGAAATGAATCCTACAGCTGAAGTTGTTTATCCACATCACATGCTGGAATACCCTTGGAGAAGAAAACTTAAATTCTCGTACAGTCTCCCAGCTGCAGCACAGAAGTCTCTTATCTGCCACAATTTACATTGTCAGCATTGCACTCATCTGACACCACCGTGATAAAAGGACAGGGAAAACAGGCTCTGTGGGGCATCTCCTGTGTTCTCTCTGTATCTGAGGAAGTAAACTGGGGGAGGAGTAAATTGAGACAATGGACAGTTGCTTTGTTACAGTTTTAAGTTGGTAGAAACAAATTTAAGTTAGTCGAAAAAAAGTCCAAAGCATTAAGGTTATAAAAACCCTCTTAGTCTTTTCTCACTTCTTTAAAAGTCTAGACATGACGTATGGTATTTAGAAATGGGTCATAAAATTGGTTCCAGTTGTACCTTTATTGTTTGTAATGGTTGTGTGATTAAGGTACATTTAATGGAAAAGCAGTCTTCACTGTTGTAAAAAACCCAGCGATTATTTTAGTATTCTAAAGAAAATGTAATCTCTCTCTAGCTAAACAATTCAGTTGTACCAGCTTATTCTTGGCAGCAGGTAGCTTTAGAGAAAAATAGGAAGAAGCTAGATTGTGTAAATTTTGAAGTCAGAGCTTTTCATCTCTAATGTATAAAATAGAACCATGAATGTTTAGGTTATAGTATAGCTGATGGTTTTTCTCTCCTGTTATAAACTTGCAGGAAACATCTTGTTACTGGAAAAGATTAATTGCCTTTAGTGAGCTGATATTAACATTCTACTATATAAGATACTTTACTAAAATTTTAATTTAACTTGCCAATATTTTTTATTAGAAATTCACAGCCAATTCCTTGCCCCAACAGGATGAAAACAAATTATTTGAGATGCACTTCACATGAACAATCACACTTCCTTGGCATTTCAGAAGTCAAAAAGAGGCCTACTTGTGCTTGCTTGCATTTCAGGGTTCTTTTGTATCACAAGTTATTTAGATCTGAATGTATCTAAGTTACTCAAAATACAATGTAATTTGGGTGCGTAGTGCTTTCTGTCTGAGTACTTGGTGTCTTTTTTGTTTGGATAATGCTGTAGAAGCCTCTGCCACCACAGATTTGTCAACTGGGGCATCTTGCAGTTATAACTGGCAGCTGACAGCAGGTGTCTTTAGTCAGTTTTGTCAGATCTTTTGTTTATGAGAATAAATAATTTTCCTTTTGTGGAAGAGAAACATCTGAAGTATTTGGTTTTTCAACATCACTGCTAAAAATATTTTAATTCTCTGAAGAAATGTCAAGTGTGTAAGACTAGCATGTTACATGGCAAGACATTGAATGCAGGAAATGTATTTTAAAACAAATGGTTATTTTCTGTCTCTATGGTAAGTGATTTTATAAACACTAAGAATAATAAATCTTGTGGTTTTAAAAGTATTAGTCGTACTAATATGTTAAAAATAACTTTCCGTGATGCAAAATATGTGCATTGCCTTATTACTGGACACTACCTTTCTTGGAGATAAGTGGTGTTGGGACATGAATGCCGTGCAACAGTGGCCATTGCAGCAAAATTCCTTCTATGGTTAGAAACAGCCTGTCCTGTGATATCACAGGAATGTCAAGCCACTGAAGACATAGGCAATCAAATGTCTGCTTATAAATAGAGCTCCAAAATGTTTATTCTGAAAACAGGAAATAGTTATTAAGAAGATAAATTTCATGGGATTTAATTTAATTTAAAGGGAAAACAGTTACAAAAACTGAACTACCATTATTCATCCTTTAGAAGGATAAATGCTTTAGAAAGACCTCATGGAGCAGACCATTCTTAAAAGTAAGTTATGAAGGTCGAGCAATGAAAAATGCTGAGCACCAAACTAGTTCTTACAGCAGTGCTGAATTTTATTAATTCTGAAGACAGTGACTTGAGGGCATTAGTAAAACTTAAATTTAGTTAAATTTTGTTTGAGAATTCTCAGTGAGAATGTTAAGAGGAAATTCAGTTTTACACTTGATTCCTTGACTGTAAACACATCTCAATTTTTTCTTTATACATCTTCCATTCCTTGCTAATAGCGTTGCACTTTTCTACAATTTTGGAAAATCCTGGAAATCTGATCCAGGAATCATCAAAGCCACGGAAGAACAAAAGAAAAAGGTAAAGCCAAGAGATATGAACGTCTTCAACATCAGAGTAGTTAGTTTACTGTTCAGTACATTACATCGCTTAACATTACATTTGTTTAACAAAAAGTTTAAAATGTTGAAAAGTCATCCAAATTTTTTTTTTTTTAACATGTGGAATGCATTTCAAGTCTAAACTGGTGTGAAATTGCATATTGGTCATTTTGAATTGCAAAATAAAATTATAAAATTATAAACAGAATTTTCAATTTTAAGAGTTTGAAAAGCAGTTAAGTGAAAAAGGAAATGCTGAGTTTCAGACTTTTGCTGTACTGAAACAAATAGTCTATTATGGGAAAAGTGTTAGTTAATTTTATGAAAACTTCCCAGACTTCTAAGCACCTCTAATTTTCTCTATCTTTGTATCTAAAAGTACTTGACAAACATTTTGAGGCTAAAAAAGCCAAAACCCCAGGTGGTTTGGGGTGGGCTTTTATTTTGGCATAAATGTCAGAGAAAATATAGATGATCTAATGATATATAAGACATTGTATCATTATTAGCATCTCATATTTTTGTTTTAAAGTAAGTGCATTGTTCTCAGCAACCAAACTGAGCATTGAATAAGCCAAAATTATACAAGCAGCAAAAGCATTTTGTTTTGTTTGAGTTTCCTAGAAGACAACATTCCATTTAAAATCAACTTTGGGCTTCTATTCGTTGTTATTTGTGAAAAGACTATGTGGATCAAGATCAGACCACTTGGAGTTGTGTCCTTATGTAGGAATGAAAATATAATAACCATTAAAAGGATGGTGTAGATGAAATTTTTCTATTCTGCAATAGGTTATAGCTGAGTTCTAAGTCAATGTCCAGATTTGGATTTAATCTGAAAATTACGTTTCTGTTATTGCTAGTTTGCCAAAGTAAATTCCCAACTAAATTCTCCTCCTTCAGCTGGACTAAATTAAGAATAGTCAACCATGACACTTTGGATTGGATTCAGCAAATTGCACAAATATGCAGTTTATTTGATCTACTTGCTTAAGTAGGCAAGTGTGGTTCCAAAAGCCTTGTTGAACTAGGTAGGAATTGCAAAATGTAACCTCTTGAAGCAGACACATATGGTTGTCAGTGTTTTGGATTTCTTACATGGCAGCTAACTGCCTGGTAAAATGTTCTTTTACCGGGGCTATGAACCACTGTAGGACGTGTGTGTTACCTTCCTGCAGTGTAGTGCTTCCTAACATTTTCAGAATTTGTCTTCAAATATTTAATGCTGAGTTAGCCTTTAGCTTTGAAATAACTAAGTAAGAAAATTCTTTTCATTTCAGATAACCATGTTAAGTATGTTTAGAAATTTGTAGTAAGCAGTAATTTCAGATGTTTGTTGTTTTAATATGTCATGTCCTTTCTTTTGTGTTACAAAATAACCTAGTTCACTCTTAAAGCAAGTGAAAGAATAAGTAAATAAAATTTTCCTATAGGTCACAAGCATAGAAAGTAGACAAAGGTTTACAAAGCACAAGGATGTGAATCTAACTGAAGTGATCCTGGGTCTGCACAAGACTTGTATTTTAAATTGATTCATCTACTTTTGTTCAGTTCTGTTCTTCCGAGGTTTGGGATTTTGCTTATGGACAATGCTGAACTCCAGTGCTGAGTGTCAGACCATGCACATTCCTTTCTGCATCCTTTCGTTAGTCTGTAGCACAGTGTTATACTCCCACTGAAATCAGAGGCATTAATTATGAAATTGTCCAGGGTATCAAAAGTCACACCAGCAGCATTGGAATCACAGTAGGTGACTAGGAATAAGTATAAACTAGAATTATTTTAGAATTAAATGTGCATATTAGTTTAATAAAGTAGATTCAAAATCTGTTTCATCTGAATTGAAATTGTTCCTGTGTGTAGAAAGAACCCAGAATAAAGGGCTCAGAGCCACAGGTCTGAAAATGCTTGCCACCATTTGTTTATATGCTAAATTCTAATTTTTATTTTTCCTACAGACAATAGTAGAACTTGCAGAGACAGGAAGTCTGGACCTCAGTATATTCTGCAGTACCTGCTTGGTAGTATTTTTTTTAATCAATTTCATTGTTCATTATTTTCTTCCTTTAATGCTAAGCTAAAATTAGCGTTCCTGTAATCAACACATATTCAGTCTTATTATTGCAGTTCCTAAGGCAGAATTTATTTGTACTATTTAATCTAAACAGTGTTTTCAATACATAATATGTACACAAAAAAATGCAACAGTGAGAGGAAAAAAATAACCACTGTGGAAAAAGCTTGCCAGTGTCAAAATTCAAGTATCCATTATGTCTACCACCTTGGTTGTTATACACCTAGGGAGTCATAAAAATCACATTTGACATTCCTCCATAACTTGCAGTAAAATTATATTGTAGTCCTAGTAAAATATTTTTTTCAAAAACCAACTGTGTTTTTTGTATCTGGCATAGTCAGGAGGGTGGAAAAATCTTAATTTTTGTAAAGCAAATATAACGTGCTTTTCCTTTGGAAGTTAACTAGTAAATACAAAATGCTCACATTGTTAGCACTGCAAAGCTGTGATGTATGTGAAACATTAAGGATGTTTGTATGTCCAAATTTGAAGCTGGTAAATTATATACAGATGTGGCACCTTAAAAATTATGTATGTGTATATATGTATATATCTGAAACCACTTCTCTCAAGAGATAACCTTTCAATAAAAATTTTTGGGAGTAATTTTGCATTTTAAGTTCCATCGACTTCTGCTTGTTGAGTCATATTTGTGTCTTTAGAAGAATAACCTGAAAAGTTTATTTTAGATCTCATTTTTGAATGATAGAGAATCATGGAACTCAAGCTTATTGTATATTTTCATTGTTAAAAGCTGAAATGAAGCTGGTTGCTATACAAAGCTCAGTAGCTGGAGGTGATAGAAGAACTTTGTATGAAAAAAATAATTCTTTGTATAAGGAAAATAATGTGAAAATCATTTCAGTGCAGTTGTAAGGATGTTTGTGTTAAACAGTGTGTAGATTAAGCTAAATAGTTAGGATTGCCTTAAGAATTAGTTTCAAGCTTGAAGTTCTCTGAGGAATTAACAATTGCACAATCGATTTACGTTTAAATTGAGGGTGTTTTTGTCTATTTAAAATATATCAGGGTAACTTTTTTTCTAAACAAATGTTTATTATCCTTTACAGATACGGAAGCCAGTGAGGTCCAAACACTGTGGTGTTTGCAATCGATGTATAGCCAAGTTTGATCACCACTGCCCGTGGGTGGGGAACTGTGTAGGTGAGTAATTTGCTAAAATGCTCTGCAAGGTTTTGCTAGTCTCATTTCACAGTGGAAGTGAACTGGCTTCTTAAGAAAAGCTTTTAAATATCGAGCTTAATTCTTTTCCTACATGTGATTCTCTGCATTATTCTCATTTGTAGTGTTTATTGTATACCATTCCTCAAAATTGTTCTGTGTCTAATTCAGTTTGCTACATAAGTTTTGACATAAAGTTTAGTAGCGTAAAGATGCAAAGCTTAACTGCTGAGAAGGCACATGCCAACTCCACAACTGATTATTAATCATTACATAAGATGGAAAATTTCATTTTGACCAATAATATTCAATAACTTATTGGTAAAGTATGTATATTTAAAATGGTTATAATTATAGAAGTTAGATACAGAATGACTTCCTATCGAGGTATTCTCTTCTTTTCGACCATCCAGGTTGTCTTTTGTTCCCCCCAGTGATTATGAAATGAATGGGTGTAGAACAGAAATAAAGTCTCTAAATGCTGCTATTCTCAGTCATAGTTTTTGAGAAAGTTATTTGAAAACCATTATTATTATTGTTATCTCAGCCAGGAAATGAGTGCAGCTTGCTTCACGTGCTTAATTTTTTAGGACACAAGCAGAGGTAACTTTAATCTTGGGGAGGAATTAAGACCTGGGTTCACTGACAGTCAACAGTTCATAATTGCTTCATTGTAGTCCTTTCAAATAGATAAAATAATGAATAATCAGAGTCATTTGGTCTGAAAATCAAGAGTAAAATAGTTGATCCTGGCATTTAAATTGTAATAGAATATTTCTAAAGTCTCATTGAGATCAAGTGATATCACCCCCTTCTGTTTCATGCTTCCTGCAGATGTTACTAAGATATTTTTTTTTATATTTTAGATGCTTTACAGTGAAAAACTAAGAAATTTTTAATTCAGACAGGAAGGGGAGCATGGGCTGAGGTTTTGCAAGAGTACTGAGGAGTACATGTTAATGGGACAGAAAGACCCTGTATTCTAATGGAAAAAAAACAAGAAACAAATGAGGGAAGAAAGACCTTATTTGTGTGTATTGAGAGAGTGTGTGAGTAATGGGATTAGGATAGGTGGAGGAAATGGTTTTTAAGTAACAGTGAGGATGGAAAAGTAGAATCTGTCTTTTATTGGTGGTGTCCAGAGTGGGGTAATTGGAGGTAAAAGTAAACATTAGTACCCTAGAAAGTATGCTGGGAAAAAGCATTAGAAATCATAGTACAGGAGCTGGAGCTGAACTGGAGGGAGTGATGCTCTGAACAACCTTATATGGCTTCTCTGTCTCAGATTGGTACGTGGTCACTCTAAGCATGGAATTGCAAAACAGAATCCATTCTTAAAACACCATTTGTGGTATGTTTGCCAAAAAGGGAAACATGAGTCATGCCTTTCTGGAAAGGTGGAATTTGGATGTGTGTGGAATGTGTCAAAAGGATAAGAATGTTGTTAAAAATAGGACTGAGGAATCTTGTAAGAGTGTTTACAGACACTCTAAAATAAGTCCTCTGGGGATAAAACTTGGCACATAAAGAGACTTGAAATATTTTTACCTTTTTGAAGAGGTTGAAAAAAGTGGAGACTATTTGAAAAATAAATGAATTGGCAACTAAGGCAAATTGTTTTCCTCAAGGTTTTAGTCAAAATACAGCAAGTAAGTCTCTAGACGTGATTATATTTATCTTCTAAATGGAGTATCAAAAAGCATTATGGGTTTTTTACATTTTTGGGGGGTTTTTTTTAATTTTAACTACAGAGGATGACTCTATTCCTGCCAGTCCAGGAGGCAACTGTAGAGCACTGTACTGTGCTTTGCCTAATCTTATTCAAAATACAGTTTCTCCAGTTTCTTTTTCCACGGATTTTTTTTTAAATTGCGAACAAGATTGTACTATTTCATTTATAGTTTTAAGTGCTACACCCATGTTTTTACCTTAAACATATGGATTTCCTGTTAGGCAAAATTTGGTTTAGTATCATTAAAGATGTTGCTGAAAGAAGCATCTCATCAGAGGCCTCTCAGATGCACTTCTAGGCCACTGTTTAACTTCTGTGTTCTTTATAGAATGTCTTTTATGAAACTTAACAGTTCTGAAATTTAGAATCAAAATGGAAGTAATACCTTAGGGACATTCCCAATACTTTCTCATATGCCCTTAGGTGATGGAAGGCAATATTACAACATAATTCTGTGTTTTCAGGAACTTGTTTGATTTTCAGGGAAGTGTCTTACGTTTAGTCTAGCTTGTGTTATATGTATGTTTTTTACTCATCTCTTATTTATACAGTCTTTCAGCTCACTTGCTAAAAGCATTTGATTATTTTCTGCCTCCAGAGGATGCTCTTGTTTTAGCGGGGAAAACATTTGACATAATAAAGAAGTAAATGCTGTGCTGGTAAATGATGACAGCCAAATTTTTTGTAGCCCATTATCATCTCTGTGGGTTTAGTTTACAGCCTGGAGCTGTTGGAACGTTGCAATGCTGGACATATTTTACAAATAGAACAAAGGCTGAGTATTCCAGAATTATGATGTACTCTCATAAGAGGCATATTTTTAGCTCTTCTACTATTAAAAATAGATCAGTCTTTTAGTAACTTAATTTTCTTGCATTAGAATTCTGTCTAAATCAGATTCATTTTTTATCCCATTCATTGTTATAGCTAGGCTCTTAGGCCTTGTCTGTTCAGTTGCAGGTATTTGTTTTACAAGTTTTACTAGGTATTTTATTTTAGCTAGCTTCATCAAGCATCCAAATGTAAGATCTGAGTTAGCTTATCAAGGAAGGTTGTACATTTGTTTATATTATTTTTAAAAAGTGAACTCTGCAGTTTGTTTTTTCAGTGGCTCTTCAAAAAATACTTATTTGTGTGTAATCCTGGCTGTTAAGGGCTCTGCAACAGCTGTCACCAACATTGCTCTAAATATTGTCTATCAATAATTTTATTAGTTCATGAAAGAGATTACAAATGAATAAGTGAATTGCAGTCATAACATGACAAAAAATTAAAGAAAAGTTGCTTTGTTGTCTGAGAAATAAAAGAAAAATCATAAGTAAACCAGCTAATTTCACTGTCTTGAAGTTATAGTGGCTTAATATTGCAGAGTAATGTTTCTGTGCACAATAATAAGCAGTACTTCTAAGCAAGCAGTTAAACTTTCTGGTGTAATGTTGTCTTTCTGCTGCTGAAAGTGTAGTAATTTGGTCCCTGTTGTGCAACTTTAGGAGCAGGGAACCATCGCTATTTTATGGGATACCTGTTCTTCCTGCTTTTTATGATCTGCTGGATGATCTATGGATGTATCTCTTGTGAGTAAATGTGATTTTTTGTCTTTTTTAAAATTGCTTTTAAATACTTTATCTCCTCGTATGGAGATACGTATAGGTCTTTGCCTTATCAGAGTTTTGGGTATTTTTATCCTGGAATTTAACTACACATTAATATTTGACTATATTGAGTATTTTAATTTAGAAGATGTTTTTCCTGTCCTAGATCTTTTCTTTCTTTACAGACAAGTATGTGCATATGTCATGTGTTCAAGGAGTTGGGAAAGGAAGAGAGAGCAAGTAAAGCTCTTCTGGCACTTGTAATTTTCTTACTTAATTTAACACATTCTAATGTGGGCATTATATGTTGCTGTACAATAAACATACCTTAAATTTTCTCTTCCATGTAGTTTTTGGCTTTTTTTTTTTTCTCTAGACTGGGGTTTCCACTGTGAGACAAGTTACACAAAGGATGGATTTTGGACCTACGTTACACAGATTGCTACCTGTTCTCCATGGATGTTTTGGATGTTTCTAAACAGTGTGTTTCACTTCATGTGGGTGGCTGTGTTACTCATGTGTCAGATGTATCAGGTATGGAACAGCACTTCATTCATAATGCTGTGTCTTGGGAGTGACATAAGAATATCAAATAGTTCTGTCATTTAAATTTTCATGTTCATCGTGCTAGACCAAGTGTTTAATCTCTCAGCCTTGCTGGCAAGCATCTGCTGTCTCTCAGTATTAGGCATCATTCAGTTCTAATTCATGTGGCCTTTTTTTGTGCAAGAGGTTAAAATACTTACCTACTGCTTTCCATTCTGAGAGTGACAAAAAGGTAAAACAGACCAGAAAAAGGCAATGAAGACTAATACAGGATAACAGCTGTGGGGCCAACTTACAGTAAAGCTCTATCTTATTAACAAAAAGGGAGTGGTAGCTTAAAAGAGGATGCAATAATTTGTTACATTGCTTCACTATGACTTGAGGTCATATTATTATACTGTAATCTGACCAAACCCAAGTTTTCTTTATCATTTCTAAGGAAAGAAAAGTTATACTGAAAAGCCTTGAAGTACAATTTGTCATTAATGAATCATGATATTAATCTTTCCAGAAAGATTTCCTGGAAATAGAAATTATCCTCTAAAGCTTAGGTAAAACTTTGAAGTAAGTTTAAGTTTTGTCCTCCATTTTTACAATATTCGTTACTTACAACATATATCAATTTCAAAATCTTATGGTTTATGTTTGCTTCTGGTAATTCCCCAGTCAGAAACTTGTTTGTCAAAAGAAGGACTTTAAACCAGTACATTTGGTCCTTTTTCAGTCTGTCTCATGCAGTACTTGATTACATGTTTTTATGTGAGCTAAATTACTTATTCTTCCTGTCTTAAGATATCTTGCTTGGGTATCACAACAAATGAAAGGATGAATGCAAGAAGATACAAGCACTTTAAAGTTACAACTACATCTATTGAAAGCCCATTCAAGTAAGTTTTGAAGCATATACAAATTTCTTATTTGTGTAGCCTTGCATACATTTGAATCATGTTGCTCATTGAAACAGAGCACACCTAAATACTTTCAGAGTATTTTCTCTACTTGGAGTGCTGAATCTTGTCACCTGTTTTGACAGTCACACATTCTATCCAGTTAAAAAAAGTGATTAATGTTTTGTAGTGTAGGGTGCATAAACACAGATAAGAATGCTTTCCAGCAGTGGTTGTATTTCACTGTAGAGTTGATGGGGAAATAAATATCCTCTTTATAAAGCAGTTGCTCAAACCGGAGGTCATTGCTTACTGCAGGATGTCTGTATTGACCTGGACATTCATTTCCATGCTGGGCACTTTCTCCTGAGCGATACTTACTGTGCTGTTGAATTTGCTCTGTGCAGTAATTCCTCTTTCTCTCTACTGTGAGAAAAGAGGCTTCACCTTCTCCCTATTCATGAGGAAGAGCATGGCCAAAGCTATTTATTGGGAAGGGAGCATGATGTCCCAGGAACTGAAGGGGGTGTTGCATGGGTGAGAACCAGCTGTTGCATATAGTTTTTGGGCATCAGTATGTAAAAGGGTGGTTGGGGATTCTGATTCCTGTAGTGATAAGGGTGCAAGATGAAGGATGGGGGCTGGAGGATGAAGTAGCACTGAGATGGGAATACGGGGTCATGGAGCAGCTTGTGGAACCAAAACAGGACATAAATGAAGGCATGAAGCTGGTATATTGGTGGTTTGGGAGCATGTTACAAAAGGAGCTGGAAAAAGAAAAAAGCCCTTCTCATCCTGCTGCATATGCTGTGTCTCCTGTGGGAGCTGCTGCTCTTTCTGGTGCCACACAGGGTAAAGGAGATAGGAGATGGGAATTGTGATCAGGAGCAGTCAGGATGGATTCACACAATCCTGTGCAGTGTGCTCTAGGATGACCCTGGTTGACCCAGGGACCCACTGTGGTCTCTTTCAACCTTGCCCATTCCGTGTTTCTGTTATGTAGCAGGTGGATTTCTGTGCTAGAAATTTGTGTGGTCTTTTTTTAATATCTCTTCATACAAAACTTGTAGTGAGAAGCAGACAAGCATCTCTGTGTAGTTGCAGTGTTCCTACAGATTAGAATTGTAACAAAACCAGATAATTACTTTGCCTGGAAAACACGGGGTGGTGCACAGGATAGGAAAAGTGTGCTAGTTTGATCCCAAATTACTGTCACATTCACAAACCATTTTAACTGAAATAGCTGCTGTTATAAAAAGTACGCCTGAAAATAACACCAGCTGTCTGAAATAACTGACTTAGCATCACCTGTCACGTGAAGCATCCACATCAAATAGTTTAATCTCCTTTTTGCTTAGACATGCTCTCACATACATCATTACATGAGCTTCTCTTCCAGAAAACTGTGGCCTATTCAGCCCATGTCTAATTAAATTTAAAACCCCCAGCATGTTGGGAGTTTTTATGTAGGTTTCTTAAATATTTGACAGTTAATTGATTCAGACACAGAAAGTACTTGAATAGTTCATTTAATTCAGATAATGCTTTCTTAATTTTGTGTTGTCAAGGGACCTGGTTGATCCTAGACCTGCAGCTGGTGAACCAGTATATATGCAGAAACAGATATCAATAAATATGGAAGTTATTCAAGGAAGACATTCACTTCATGACATTTTGTTTTGTATCCATCTGTACAATGCAACTGTCCTCTTAGAAGAGGATCTGACTACTAGGTTGTGCTACATGGTGGTGGACTGCTAAAAACATATTTTGGTAGATAGTGGAAGAAAGTTGGTGTCTTGATTATGCCCAAGGATCAAACTTTCACCAGTTCTGTTTCAGAACTCACTCATCAACTTGCTGATCAAGTATGTGAATAATTCTGAACAGAGTTGATTTTCTGAAGTTAGAAACTTTAAGGGTGACGAATCAAATTTGTAGGTAGGCAAAAGATGATGTACTTGGTTAGATGAGCTATGATACTGCCTGCTAACACGTGTTTTTCTTTTGTTTTTAGCCATGGATGTATAAGGAACATTATAGACTTCTTTGAATTCAGATGCTGTGGTCTTTTTCGGCCTGTTATTGTGGACTGGACAAGGCAGTATACAATAGAATATGACCAAACTTCAGGATCAGGCTACCAGCTAGTGTAGCACCACCTTCATCCTGTGAGCATATCATACTGAGTGGTGCCTGAAAAATCTTCTCTCTCTCTCTCTTGACTCCGCATCCCTTGAAGAGTAGCATGCTATGTGTAGGGCTGATGATGAATCATAAAGGTACCTTCTCTTCATCAGAGTTTTATTAACAAAAGTAAAAATGGACAGAATAAACTGCCAAACCTGATAAGGAAGAGGAGGAAGATCAAAAAGGGATTTTAACAGTTCTTAACATGAGAATTATTCATGACAACATATTCACAGTATTTGTTATCGGGTTTTTTATTTAAGGTCTTTCACAATGGAGCATGAGATTATTGAAGTATTGACATAAGTAGTTATATTGTGCTGAGCAGAAAAATTTGTATCCCAGTATCAATAATTCCACTGAAACAAGAATCTAGAATATAAAACTAAATTTCATGATACAGAGTTCACTGATCGCTACGTTGTAGTTCTTGTAATGTGATTTTTTTAATTCAGATTTTCTGTAGTAAGATGTACATTGAAAAATGTGCTTTTCAGTACTGTTATAAACATCCTATGGTGGGGATCCCCTGTAACATGTTAAGTTATAGCAGTAGGGCACGTCAGGTAATGTTGAGTAAAACTATGTTGCCCACGTTTTTTAGTGATTGTTTTTGCCACCAGTTAAATACTAAATACTTGTAATAACCCTGTTCTGAAATAATGTAGTCTGAAATAAACAACTGCGCCAATAAGGAAAGTTTTCTGTCAAAGTTAAAGCCCTGTTTAAATGCATGATACACCTGTAAAATTAGTTTACAGTATATAATGTTCAGGGAAAAAAGTGGGGAAAAAATAATTATCTTTGAAGTAATTGTATAAACAACTTGCAAACTAGCAATGTTTTAGTATTAGGTTTGGTCCTCATACAGTACCGTGTAGTGTATTTGGAAACACGTTGGAAGAGAAATTACATGGGGGCGTGCCACAGATGTGAAAGCAAACGTCTCAGTTATAAAAAGACAAGATGATTTTAAATTGGATGCAATTGCAGAAGAACCCAAAGTTGCCTGAAATGCTTTTTTCATTTGGATGTGAAATTATATAACCCAAACTTTAACAGAAAAAAAAAGAAAGAATCCCCATAACAGCACGTGCGCACAGAAAATGCAGAGCAGTGTTCTGAGGAAGATGGTGTATTGGCACGTGGAAATCGCCCTTAACTTCTGTTTTTAAGTTCTCATGCTACAGGTGTGTTTGGAAGGTAAGGAATGGTCTGAAATTGCATTCCAAAGGGGCTTTTCTTGAATGTGATGCACTGATTTTTGTTATGGTGTTTTCATATACTCATAGTGAATTGTTCACTGCTTCCTTAACTATTGTTTACAGAGAGACTGAGAATCAGTTTAGTTCTCTTCTAAGTGCTGTAGCAACCCTGTGGTTCGAGGAACCTGTGAGGGGAGTTTGGGGAGGGACCTGAAAGCAGATGTCTGAGACCAGTGTAAAGAATGTGTATCTGTATATAAATAATTTATCAAATAGTTTTTTCTCTGTGAGTGTGTGTTTAGTGTATTTAAAGCTGCTCATTTTCATTTTATTCAACCAAAAAAAAAAGTGTAGGAAGATATCTAATGAGCTTTTAGTGATGTTAAATATTGCTGTTAATAGGCATTATGCCCTGCAAATTCACTGCATGTTTGATGCTTGGCAAAATTAGCGTTTTCTGTAATACGCAGATTACAGGTAATAAAGCAATCTAGTGGTATTCCCGGCCCTTGCCTTAGTAAGAGGAGCAGTGAAACTGTAAATAGTTGATGTTCAGTATTTGCAAGTAAACATTTTTTCTGCAGTTGTTCATTGATCTCAAGACACGCACTTAGTTTGCAAGTACCAGATATCAGGATTTACAGAAGTGCAGCATTAGAGTCCTCGAATGTTTAATACTGGAAAAATCAACATTGTCTTGGACACTTAACAGGAGGGGTTTGGGTATAGGGGTGGCAAGAAGCTTTGGCTACTGTTGTCAGACAAAATTTGTAATCCTAACAAAAACATGCTCTATTTCTGGGAAAACGATTGACTTCAGTTATTCATTTTTTTTTCTAATCAGAAAAAAAGCATGAAAGCTTTACACTATGGTTTGTTTTAATCACCAATGACGTTCTTCATATTTGTTCATTTCTTTTTTCGCATTTTGGTTGGGGGTCGGTTGACTTGAGGAGCTTCAATACACTTTAATAAATATCATCCAGCCACCAGAAGAGCAGCTCAATGCATGATGCAAGTTTTGGTCATATTTGCCCAGTAGCATTAACTGCCATGAATTGCATCATGCACTCCATGTCAAAAATGTTTGCAAAAGAAGAGCTGATCCTTGGTAGCACGTATCAAGTTCTGCACTATTTACATGTCAGTAGCTCTCTGGTGACAGATTTGCTGAGACCTGCAGAGTTGTGAAAATTAACATGCATATATGGATTTGGGATGTATGAGGTTTCCAGTGCAAAATGTAACTTGAGTAACACTCAATTGTTGATGTGAAATCATAAAGCAAGCTGGGGGGAGCCAACTATGCAGCATTTTTCTGTCAAGTTATCAAACCGAAAATTCACTTGTTGAACCAAAACTGCATTGCTTTTGAAACTTAAGCTGATCCAGACCAACAGCAGATCAGACCAATGTATTCTGACATAGGTAGAATAAATAGGAATTTTGTCTTGGCCCTAAACATGTGCTGTTTCTTTGCAGGTTTTTGTATTCTTTGATGTCCACCAGATTTTTTTTTTTCAATTAATGTGTAAAACAGCATCACTACATTTTAAGCTGTGGATTTTTTTGTATATTATTTATAACTGTGCCAAGTATTATTTTAATACTGTCGAGATCTTGATGTGTATTACATTGTGAACAAAAACAAATCTGTAAAATGTTTAATAAACTAGCTCTCCTTACATAAATTAAATCTGTTAAATTTTGTAAGTTATTAATCAAATAAATATTGACTCTTAGATGCAGTGTTTGTGTTGACTTGGGGTGTGATTTCATACAGTGTAGTTTCTGTCCAGTTTCAGAAGCCTTTCTGGAAAGATGTACAGGTGTCTTACAGAGGGCATGCACCCAGATCTTTACAGATGTGAAATCGTATGAGTTACTACGCTGTTGTGGTAAATTACACCTTTGCACTACCAATTCAAGTTAGCGTTCACTAATTAAATATTCCTGTCTTTTGAGTGAAGCATGCTGACAATGTAACATTTCTTAAGGGAGAACTCCAGCTAGGGAATATTTCATGTAGCCTGTTGTACTTACATAATGACATTTGTGGTATTCTAAGGGTCAGCCAGACATTACATAGGGCTAGGATGTGTCACCAAGATGTGTGCTTCTGGGTGGCACTTGCAGGAGACAGACTACCTTGGCTCTTCTAGTCCCTGACAAAGCTTAGAGTTTGAGTAGATACAAGATAACAATCCAAGTTGGAATTTAATCAGGAAATTTATAACAAGCAATATTTATTAATAAAATACACATATAAAAGGAAGAAGAAAGTGTTTTCTACTGCATCTTGGTTTGACATTGAGAATTGGTGGTGGGCTTCTCTCCTTCCCCAAGCAGTGTTCCTGGTGAGGCTGTGTCCTGGCTGACCACCCTTTGGCTTGTCAGGGAAAGACCAGGGAAAACTTTTGTCCTGTGCTGAAGATCTCCATCCAAGATTTGCAGTCCTCCATCAGAGGAATTGCTGTGCTTGGGAGTACTGGTGATTTGAAAGCTGGTTCCTGGGTCTGGGGTTTATTTGGAAAGAAGCCACCCTCTGCACCCTCATTACACCTTGACTGGAGTTCAGTGCCTTGCACCTCCCATTAGCTGCCTTTTAGTAAAATCAGTTTTTCTTGCTATGTAAGCAATGTTGATGGTATGAGTAGCAGGACTCAAGAGTTTTTCCCTAGGTTTCCTAGGCAGTGCTGTTGCTTGCTGCCTCACTCCCACCTGAAATGTGCTGTTTCAGACTTTGTGTCTTTTTCAGCTCTGATCTTTCCTGCTCTGTGAACTGGAGGAGCTCCTGGGTCACATTTTGAGCTGGCTTGTTTTTCCTCCAACCACATGGTTCCTTTATAACCTGTACAAAATGCTCTTTGTGTATTATTTTGAGTAGTACATATTTTTCTGATTAGGCTTTTGGCTTGGACTGCTTCACTGCCTCAGACCACGGTCATAGATGTTGCTTGAAACTGCTTTAGACTGTGCTGACATGCTTGCTTAATGTTTTGTTGCAGTATTCCCAGTGTTGAATGTGTTTCCATAAATTCAGTGTTGTGAAGGGTTCTTATATCCCAAAAAAGTATCAGTTTGCTTCTCAAGCCAGACAGGAGTTTCAAAGTAGTTTTTTGGGGTTTTTTTTTTTGGTTTTTTTTTGTTTGTTTTTTTGTTTTTTTTAAACATAACTTCTTAATCTCCAGCTGTCTCAGTGGAGTATTCCTGAGCAGAAAGTTCTGTGTGTAACAGCACCTCAATACCAAAGCACACACAGTCCCCCAGAATATTATGGTGAAAATGGTTTGGTTTTCATTTACTAGAGACTGTGCCAGAGACAGGCAGGCCTTTAGGCACAGTTACCCCTTATCTGTCATTTTCAGAGCTGTGTCACCATAGAGAGCAGTAGATGGAGATTTACTACGTCTGTGCAGGGAGCAGCTCAGTGCCTTGCACACACATACATGATGGTGCAGTACTGGAGGAGAGTTGTTTAGCTCTGAAGCAGTGACTGTGTATGTCCAGCTTTCAGCAGAGCTGTGCATAAAGTCTATAAAGCATTGTTCTTCCACCCCTGAAGTACCCAGCACTCCCCTCACTTTTATTGCTGACAAAGTAGGCAACAGGTAGATTTAAGGTGTATCAACAAGCAAAGCTTTATTGAATTGTTACTCAGTATTAAAAGTGTTAGAGTGTGATACACAAGGCAAGGAAAAAAGCAGTGTGTTTGTTTTTTAAAATCATCTGCTGAACACTACAGTAACTAGTATCTGTTTCACAGTAGTTAGTAACACTTATGAAACTCTCTTGTTCCTTCTAGCAGGATCTCAGCAGATCTGGAAGGCATTTTTAGGCCCTTCACTGGGCGTGGACGAGGGCACCTGCTCCCTGGCCATACCCAAATCCCTTGGGGCCAAAGTTCTTTGCGTAACAACCTGTGAGAAAGATGAACATGCAGTAGCTGAGTGTTCTGGCACATTAATTAAGAACAGCAATGTCTAGGCTAAGCCTCACAGCAGGTTCTCAGTCACTGGAATATCCCCTTGGGAAGCAACACTTAGAAATATTTTGTTAAGCTGTGTAACTAACAGGACTGAACTCAGCAGCCAGGACTGTTCTCCCAGTCCCCTCTGTGAGAGCAACTCACAGGTCGGTTCTGGGGCTTGGTACCTGTTAAGTCATTTGTTGTCATCAAACCACTGTGTGGATCAAGGTTATATGCACAACCACTCATGAAGGCAGAGCAGGATGCTTGCTGGCTTGTTTCCTTACTCTGATCAGGCCCAGGGCAAGGCTGCTGCTGCATTTCTCAGTATGTGATGTTTTACTTGATGCAGACGTCAACTACATCAGCAGCTTCAGTAGTATCATTTTTTACTCTATTCCTATGACTTAAAGAGCACTTCCATGTGAACATGAGCCTGAAAGTTTCTTATAACCGCAATACATTGACCATTTCTCCTTTTAAGACATTATCTTGAACCATAAACAAATGTTCTTTGCTTGTTTTCTCACCTTTACAATAGATTTCTCCCTCTTTTTCAGTTAAGGTTGTCGATTCTAGGCTTTTTCCACACTTTGCACATCGGAAGCAGTTCTTGTGCCATGGCTAGAGAAAAAATAAAAATAAGATAGTATTAATACACAGGATGCCCAACCTGGTAAAAAACCACATTAACTGGCGATATCTGCATCACTGTTGATTAGAGACTAGTGCAGTGAAAGCCAGCTGAAGTGCACCACTAGCAAACGAGCATCTGCATTTCCGTAAGCAGCACAAAGCCCCGGATAGCACCCAGCATCCTGCTCAGAGCACTACTCTGAAAAGTTTGGGCTTGCTGTGATCAATTCAGAGTACATCTTGGCTCTCTGAAGCAAGTGAGTCAGCTGTCAGACTGACATGCAGTTTTACAAGGTATTTTCAGAGACCACCCCCTTTTGCTGAAACATTTAGCCTTCACAAGCTGCACACCTCAAGATTGTTTCCTCTTCTGGGTGAGAGGGGCTTCTGTAGTCTGCTTCAAGTCTCTAGCATGAGTCAATATTAGATATTCACCTCTCAAATCTAAGGTGATCACTCATCACCCTGCATTTCAAGTGCTGCTTTTTTGATTGACTGATTTGAGTATTTCCAGTGCAAAGAAATGCAATTTTAAGGTATCTGCTCTGAAGTTGGTTCCCTGCTGAGACCAACATAACACTCCTTGCTCAATTTAAAGTCCACATAGCAGGCACAAAACATCACATGCAGCTCCTTACCTTTCCAGCTCCTATTACTTTCTCTGCTGCATAAACAGAATCACCACACCTAGAGCATTTCTCTGTCCCTCCAAACTTCTGAGCAAACTTGGAAGGGTTTGGATTTGTGGTGGGCCGGTGAGGAGAAGGTGTGCTGAAAGAAACAGGACATTAGTTTTTTCTACTCCTTTACTAAATGATCTCTTCCTCTGCTTAGCAACATGAACAGACCAGCATCCAGCACATGGTACAGAATACAGTACTGCTGCAAAACTGGAGAAGTAAGTTACCCAACAAGACTATCCAACACTTGGTAGGGGAGAATAAAGCTATTACACTTGGTAGGGGGGAAAAAGCCACAACAACAAAAAGAGAAAGGCTGTGCTTTTTATGATAAAAAGAAGCTACTGTAAAGGCTAATTTCCTGAGGAGCCTTCCCCTTTTCACTTAACTAGAAGAGCTAAACTCTATCATGACATGGATTTTTCAGATAGTAAGCTACAAATAATTCTGTTAAGTTCCTGTCCATTTATTATAATCAGGAACCTGAACAGATCACTGAACTAGGCTGGAGAGCATACATCATATAAACACTAAGCAATAATTTGAGAATTTGCATGAAGCAAGTTGTGAGACATACCTCAGCTTCTTTCCACATGCTTTGCTTCACAGCAAGAACTCAATTAGACTAGGAATGTTTACTATTTAATGTGACTTTTGGTTTTGGCTATAATTAAGCACATGCAGTTCTTCATTTGCTATTAAAAATTCATTCTGCTTGTAGCCCCCGATTCTCAGCTGTCCAAATCCATCCTTACAAGAACCTGTTGAACATTGCCATTTTCAGCTTATTCAGGGCAGCAATGTGAGACCCACAGTCACCTCTGTGAGCTCATGCAATGCCATCAGTAGCTCCACATTCCAGTCCCCTATGGCTCATTCATAGGATGAGTGTGTCCTTGCCTGCACTAACTACTGCTTCTACTGTTCCAACTCACATAATCACCAGTGGGAGCTTTGTGCAATGCAGGTTCAATGCCCTGCATTCAACTAGACTGGGGTATTTTGCAGCATTTCTAATCCAAACATGGACATAAACAAAATCCAGCCTGAAAGACTCCTCTGAAAACAGTACTGAAGGACAAGGGCCATGCACACCCCAACTCAGTTCACTCACCTCTCAGGCTTGATGCCTAGTCTTTCTCCCCTGTCCATGTTCAGTGTGCCTGCCCCTTGGCCATATCCATAACCTTTTGGGCCATACTTTTTCCCATAGCAAGATTTGCAGTAAACTTCAGCATCATGAATTGCTACAGTTGTGCTATCCAAGTTTTTCCGGCAGACCACTGGAGGTTAAAAAAAAAAAAAAAAGTTAAACTGCCTTAAGGGGCTATTTCCATCAGCACACATAGTAAGCCAAAAATCAAGTGAGAAGTGATATTATAGGTTTCCCTGTCCAAAATTCTTCCCATCAGGCTTGTAGGACCACCAGAGATTAGAGGGAGCAAGTTGCTGTTTGAATTTGTGAATTATGGGCTCTATTCCCTCCCACCTCTTCATGACTGTGACATTTAAAGCCTGGAAACTTGCTGTGGTTTGATGAACGAGGCTGCTCAGAAACCGAGAGAGGGCAGTCAACAGTTTCCCTTGACAGATGCCATACAGGATGAAGCAAAAGCCTATCAGACAGAAGGGCCCCTGTCTTGCCCTGTTGGCCAGGGCAGGGCTGGGAAAAAAAACAAACCTTCAAGGTTCCCCCCTGCCCCCCACCTCAATAGTGCTTCAGGGCAGAGCTGGGGCTGGTTCACAGCTGTCACAGGAGGAGCTGTGCTTTTCTGGCATTCCTTCATTGTCCTTCAGCACAATGCAAGCCCTCTACTCAAGGTTACAGTAGAAGGGAGAACTAGTTCCTTCCTAAACCTCCTTTTGTACGCTAACTGGCACGCTCTTCCCATCTGCAACAGCATTATGCCCATGAAAAAGAATTTGGGGAGAAAAAAGAAACTCCCTCATGAATTTTTTGTTTAAAGATTTTAATGTCTTCAAAACACTGGGTGACTTTTGCTTACAGCAATCATTAGCCCAAGGTTCTTTTTATAAGACACTAATATCCAGTAAGTAAATCAAATAACGCGTGTTTGTTAAGTCTACGGACTTTAACCCCAACAGAAGTATGCACTAAGGAAAATCATGTAGTCAGACACACTAGATCCATTGTTTGACTGTAAGTTCTAGGTTTCTTTTAATAGTAACTCCTATAAAAGGCTGAAAATGAGGCAGCCAAGGCATCTAATCTTTGTTTTTTGTGACCACTGTAGAGCTCAAGGAAAGGAGTGTAGGCGTGCCGAGGCTCTCAAGGCCAGCACAGCACACCAAGGTTAGGCAGCAGACTTAACAGCAAACTTGTTAGAGGGGCCCAGCTGGAACTGCAGCCAATGTAAGAAGGCTAAACCCTAGCCTATATGTATTAATCACCAACAAGTGGGGCAAAACAGTACCTCATGTTTGCAATAAGGTAGAATTCTCTGATTCAGACAGAGAGGCTGTCTGCTTGCAAAGTAGGAGCCTCCGATTCACAGGGACTCTTTGTTCCCTTCATCTAAGCAGAGGTATTTTCAGCAGAGAAAGCGATTTTCAATGCCTCACTGGGCTTGTTGGTTGGACTGGAAAATAATGCTTTGGACTCCTTTCATCTGAAATAAACCACAAGCCCCTGTGCCAAGAAAGTTTAGGCTTTTGGCTGTACTAAAGCATCAACAACTCAGCTGTGCTCGTGTGCACTGCAGTCCCGGTCTGCACAGGACTCCAGGGCAGCAGTTCCATAACTGTTCCTTCAGCTTCTGCCAGCCCCAGGACCACAGGGTGAAGCCCAGCCGAGCTCAGATCAGAGCAAACAAGGCTCTGCCACTGCTCTGCTTCCTCCTCTGCATGAGCAGTGCTTAAGCCACGTTTCCAACCTCAGGATCTCTCAGACTCCTGAGAAAAAGGCTGGCAAGAGTGCAAATGGATGTGCTCTGCTCTGAGACGTACATCCCACCCCCTGATATGATAAAACCTCTCCAGGAGGTGAGCTCTCCCCTCGGGACTGCCAAGCCCAGGAAGCACATGGGGAAGCAAAAATCAACGCCAACACATGATGGACAAAATCACCTCTGGCCACTGCCATCCCCAGTGCATCACAGGAACCAGCTGAGTCTGGGACACCTCCTGTGGAGCAGCCCCTTTTTGCTGTGACCGCCCCAGTTACGCCAGGAGAGATTTTGGAGAATACTTACTGCAGAGGAAGCAGCACCGGTGGAAGCTCCTCCCATCGCACTGCACTTCCTCAGCATGGTAGACGGTGCGGCCACAGGCACCGCATTTGTTGCCACCTCCCCAGTTCGGCATGGTGGTTCTGTGTGCCCAGCCAGGCGGGGGGGGAGAAGGGGAGAGTTTGTTAAACACAGTGTCCTCCACCACCCGGACAGCTGGGGTTACAGGCTCCTTTAAACCAGATCTGTGAAGTTTGTGTGGCATCAGAGCACAACCCTGCAATTTCATGTTTAAAAATGTGACCTTTCACTGCGTGAGAAGTTTTTGGGACCAGTTCAACTTCCCAGCTCTTCAGATGCCAGACCAGACTTAAAGGCTTAGGCGGGCTCTCTACGGCTATTTGTAAAAGCAGATGAACTGGCAAGGGGAACAGAGACCACTGCTGCTGAACAGCAAGAAAAACAGACACAGTCTTCATGAGCCATGTCCTCTGTCCCTGCCTGGGGATTTTCAAAGTTACATAAATTGGATATGCACAAATTACAGTTTCACGCACAAGAGCTTTACTGTACCTGGAACGAATGCCCCCCCACCAGATGGATATAATTTCAGTTTCTACGCTTCATTAATACCGGGCCTCTTGTCCGACAGAAGCAAACCAGTTGTGCCAACAATGGCATTTTGTTTTCCTGCAGGGCCTGTCATTTGGGATGTGGTACAGGTCAAAGTTCACTTCACCGGAAAAACACTTACTAGGGTCGTAGGAAAGTTCTGAACTCCTTTGAGATCACATTGCACTTCCAAGAAATTGAAGGCGGATTATTAACCCCTGTTACACGAACTGCACCTTTTCCAGGCAGGTATATCAACCAAGCCCAACTGCTGAAGTAGCAACAGCTGATTTTAAATAAGTGAAACCCCCTCTCCTGCATGACTTCAAATGGACACTCGGGAAGCTATGGGGACAGGCATCTCATCCACCGTGTCAGCCTGTAGCCTTGGGTACAGTCTCTCACATTAAGCCAGAAGCAGTGGCTGTCTCATCTCAAGCTGATCTCCCGAGCTCCCCTGCACTCCCTGTCACCACCAGCAGCTTCCCCCTAGATCGACAAGGAGCACCTTCGGCTCCTCCCATTAACTGTCTGGGGTTAAAGTTCCAAAGCAGAGCCATGCCCATCCCCTTCGAGATTTCTGGGGCTTTCCTCCGGCCCCCCCCACCATAAGCTAACACAGCTGTTTGCTGAAGGCTCATCTCGCTGTCAGCCCTGAACTGCCCTTGGCTTGTGACTGCTGTTTAAAGCTGCTTTGCTCTCCTGAGGCTCAGCACCACCACCTCTGACCAGCACAGAGGCCAACAGCAGCCAGACAGGGTTCCTGCCTCCAGGAGCTTAACCCTGCAGAGCTGCTCGGCACCCATCACCCCCAGTGCTCCTTCCTGATCCTCATTTCACACAGGGTTTTTGGGTGAAGACCATGGTTTGCTCACTGGAAGCCCAGAGGGCACTTCCTCCCACCCTACCCCAGCAGCAAGAGCATTCCCTCCCTGCAGAGCTCCCTCAGCAGCACAGGGCAGCTATCAGGGAGGAAATTCCTGGGAGCTTCTGACTTTTCTCTGCAAAACTCACTTTTGGTTACCTTCAGTAACTTTCAGTTACCCTGAGAAGCTCTCCTAGGCCTGCCACGGAGAAGATACACACATCAGCATCCCCACACAAAGCCTGCTGCCTTCAGTTAACTTTGCACTCATCCCTCTGAGCCAGAAGCAGAGGACTACCAATCTCCAGTTGCCCCTCTCATCAATAGAGAGGAACTGGAAGTGCCACCACAGGGAGCCACACAGGAGCACTTTGCTTCAAGAGTTCCTTTCATCAAAGGGGCTCTTCTCCCAAAATGTGGGACAGGCCTCAGTGCAGAGTGAGCTGCCTTGCACCCCAGGCAAGGTAGAGCAGACTCACAAATCACAACTGAGAGCAGCAGTTTTGGCTGAGCCTGAATTATGTGACCCATCTTGCTTGGTAAAACAAGACTCCTGCCCCAGCAGTGTGAGGAGTTTTAGGGATGCAAGGTAGGATGTGTGGTTCCCAAGTAAGACATGCTGCCAGGTAGCTGCTACAAGAGAAGCAGACAGCCATTCATGGCATGTGGGAAAATAAGATTAGTTTATTAACCTAAATTGGGGGACCTTAGGTACATTCCTAAGCAACAGCTTAGGAAACTCCCTCAGACTGGCTGAGCAGTGCCATTTGCACACTGAGACCAATTACTGAGACAGCCCTTTGTTTAATACTTCCATGGGATTAGCATCATTACTGCTCCATGGTTTAGCACTAATACCCTGACCTAGCTCATAAAATTAGTTTTATGACATTTCCCACTTTGCTTTTGTCATTCTTGGCACAACTGTACAGTCGAAAAATCAAGATTCCATTTCTTTTATTCAAGTGCTTGGCTGTGCTACCGCACAGCAGCTGACATCAATCACAGCAAAGAGCATCCTTAGTTAAAGAGAATATAGGCTGCACAACGCTTTGGAAAAGGAATGCATAGACTGGGAAGAAAAAAAAAAAAAAAAAAAAAAGGAAAAAAAAAAAGAAGAGATTCCTTTCCACTCGGTATGCTTTCCAGAGTGTAAATGGCATTTGGTACAAGAACTACTGTCTTTTCCTCTCATCACCATCATGCTCATGTTCTTTTGTGCATTTACATGAGCCTACATTATTTTAATCATTTTGTTAGCAAAAAATAATTTAGTTTTCATGCACACTAGGAGCTGAGGACCTGAATCAGGTTTCCCCAGCTTTGCCCCAGATTTCACATGCAATATTGGGCAACACTGGTTACAGCTCCACACCTTTCTTCCCGAGAGAGACAAAATAGTAGACGACCCGACAGCCATTAGCTAACTCAAGACTACTGATAAGGGCTCTGGGAATTCATTAAATGAAAAACAAAAAGGAACTTAAGTCGATACTTCAAGGTTTTCTCTTCCAGAGAAGGTATTTCCATTTACCCTCCCCATGATGTTCCTATGACGGCTTGCGTTGGAAGANCCACGGGGAGCAGGTTCGGACCTCCAGCCCCGCCTCAAGCCCGTCCTGCTCCCTCTGGCTAGTGCATGCGGGCCTCTGGGGAGCTCGAAAGCAGCAATTAGACATCCAGGTGATCTCACTGCCACCACCAACAATTCTGGCTGCCGGCTGCTTGTCCCCAGCACGTCATCCCCGGGACAAGCCACG
>WEIU01014025.1:737663-808747 GCA_013389925.1 Aegithalos caudatus
ACACAGACACACGAGAATTCCTGGCTATCCGGTTATCCTAGACGGCTTTTTCGACGGCCCGTCGGGGAAGCCCGCTGTGGCAGCTCCATCATTACAGCAGCCGGTGAGCTTCGCCCCACACCGGCTCGTGTTGTGTCGCTCGCCACCCCCGATCCCTGCCCGGGCCCGAGTCGAGTCCGGCCCGGTCCAGCCCACCCCTGCCCGGGACTCACCTCGGCTCGGCTCGGCTCGNGCCCTGGCCCGGCCTCCGCGGGACGCAGCAGGAGATGTCCCAGCTGCAGCCTCGGGCCGCAGGACCCCAGCTTGTGGTTTTACCCAGTGTTAGGTTTTTTGCTTGACGTTCTTGCCGGCTCCCTGACCGTGTTTCCCCAGAGCACGGGGAAGGGATGCAGGGCTCGGGAATGACGGGAGGAGCGGGCGAAGGCAGGAGCCCGTACCCGGCTCCTGGGACTCGGGACCGCTGCTCCCGCGGAACCGCTGCTCCAGTGGGGACTGATTAGGAGGGGTCTTAATAGTTTTCACAAAAGACCGGCAATTAGGGCTGTCTACAGCGTGCTGGGGAAAACCGCCCGAGGCTTCCGCTGCTTTTTGTAAGTGTCCCCGTCTCCCAGTTTCCCAGGGCCGTTGCACACTGACGCTGTCCGTTTCAGGATTATGCACAGGGCTCCCCGTGTCTAGCAGGAGATGCGGATTTATACCGTGCTCATTATTAATCCAATACCAAATCACCTGCTCGTTGCCCACAGGAATGCCAGGCAGCACGGGAACGACCTTTTCACACGCACCAGAGACAGATCCCCAGGAATGCAGCCCAGAGAGCTGGGTGGAGGCAGCCCCACGGACCCTCCTGCACAAGCGCTGGGCAGGGAGATGGGCTGTGTGCTGGCTGGGGTGAAACAGATCCCGCGGAGCTGTTGGCACAGACGGCCGGGTGACATGCAGCCTGGGCCCAAACTGCCTGTACTGTGAGATGACTGAAAATGACCTCCGCTCCAGGTCAGAGAGTGAGAAGGGTTACCTGTTCTCTCACCTTAAAATGTTCTTTCCATGTGCTGCAAGCCTGCTGCTGGCAGCTGCAACTTGCTGAAATTTTTTTGCTTTCCAGATTTTAATTTTTTAATGAATTTTGAATTACCAGACTGTGCATGATTTATGTGCATCTCAGAGTCCTGCTCCATAAGGAAAGCCAGTTTCTGTTCCTGTGGAACAAGTTGGTGTTCCCTGTGAGCCAGACCAAGAGTCTGACGTCAAGCATCATAGCAAAAACTTTATGCTAGGCTTTGAAGGAAGTGAGCACTAGGAGAAGCAGAAGTGTTAGCAACTGTTGTTTCTCGAACTGGAGGTTGCATGAAGGGAGAAGATCTCTCAAAGTTGGACAAGTAAGAATCGTATGAGTCAGAGCAGGCTGACTCCATTTGCTGCAAGAAATGCCTGTGCTCTCTTGTCCAACCTGTCCTGCTCCCAGCCCAGCTGGATCTGCCTGTGATGATGCTACATTACTTACCATGTCTCCTCGGGTAGCCTCCAGAGCTAATAGATTTTGTCTTTTGATAACATTTCCTACAGACAATGAAAAATAAACAGCAGAGATCCCAATGGGAAGAGAGAAGCTTTGCAGACCTAGCAAGGTCTGACCATACTCAAAGAAAGGAAATTCTCACTGTGACTAAGGGGCCATGCTGGTATGAAATAAAACACTCTTTAGTGGTGAGACACTGCTGAGTGAGCTAGAAAACACTCTGACATCAGTATTTAATTTTCTTATGTTTAGTACGCAGACAGTTTGTCAGAAATAGGGTAACTGTGAGGTTCAGACATAAGTATATGAAGTAAGTCCATTACTATAGGAACAATATTAAGGGGTACATTACTGCAACACTTGGGAATAATACCTTGGATTGAAGGAAAACAGATGAAAGAGTGAAAATTTTTACTACATACTTTATTTTTATTGATATGGACTATTTTTGTCAATAAATTTTATAAATATAAGTATGCACATGTATATTTGTTATCTATAAATAGATAGTTACTTTATTGATAAGCATACTTATTCTGTCTCCTCTGCAGGTCTCTTTTCACTGTTTCTTTCCTGAGATCATTGTTCAGAATTTATTTAAGATAAAGCCTGAATCCAGCTCTGCTGCATTCCTCCTTGCTGTCCTGCACTCCTTCAACCTGTCACCCTGAACATGCCTGCCATTACCCAAGCAGCCCCACTGCCCCCTTCACCTTCCTCGGCATCCTCCTGACCTGATCCTGTCCTTCCCTGTGCTCCTGCCTAACACCTGCTGTAAACTACTCTTCCTCACTCACCCAAAATTTCAGATGATGCCTCTACTCACTGGCCTGGGGAGGAATTCCCTCCTAAACACTGTGGCAGGCTCCTGTAGGCAGCCTGTCTCCTGCAGTCTGCCAGCTTTTTGTCTGGCTTTTGCCATTTTGAGCTCAGCAGATTATAATTAGGACAGTTTATTTCTGAAAAGCAGTGTTCAAGCGTATTAACAGCTCCTGTTCCTTTCCCCTGCTGATTCGGCAGCTCAGGAGTGGGGGGGGGGGGGGGGGGGTGTGTGTTTCCTCTCTGTTCTTCTGCTTCCTTAGCCATGGGAAAGCCCACAGGCTCTACACAAAACTAGTTCTCCCTTCACATGTAAAATTCACCTGAAGTACGTTTATCACCTCCAAACAAATTTCTCAAGGTTTTAGCCATGCCATAATTTTATGCAAGAGTTGTTTTCCGTGTTTTGAAAAGCTGAGTAAATCATCAGCTTGTTTGGCCTAGTTACTTCTCGAAAGACTTGGCACACATCAGTGTACTCAGGCCTTTTGCATCCACTAAATACCTTCCACTCACCTGGGATTATCTTATCCCCATTTGATCTTGTAAGCATGGCCCCATGTGTGCCTATGGCAGAGTCAATCTGCTCTGCTGGTAATCTTTGCTAACATTTTCTGATAGTTTATTCTAGTTAATCTTGATTTTATTTTATAGGGGGTATTTTCATATTCTGACACTTTTTTTTGTCTGAACTAATTTTATCCAAATACTGTTACTGCTGACTAACCACCTTAAGTATGTTCTTGTAAGAGCATAATTTTAGCTACTTTTTCTATTAGGAAAGCTGTTTTGAAGCTAGCACTAGAGTTTGTTGTTTACCAGCCTGGAACACTGTGCAGTGCTTCCCACGGTACCTTGGTTAATTTCTCACTGGCCATCCCCCAGACTTGCGCCTAGTAAAAGGGATTTTCAAGTGCAATATCTGCTGGTGAAAAATTAATTTGTGCCCAGCATTACCCAGATTTTCCTATCACATAAGGAACTATGTGTTTAGCCGATTTCCTTGTCTAAGTATCCATGCATCTCAAGAGTGTTATACATTTATTCTCTATAAATATGATAATGATAAATTAGTGAAGTTTGCACAAATTAATGAAAATACAACAGACAATTCCAGAGTTTACCAGAGCTGTGGTTTTTGCTTTTTAATTGTCTCTTCAAGTCCAATGTACAGATATGGAAAACATTCTCAGTACAAGATTGTGCTTTCTAAGGTTATTGATTTCTTCATTATTGGTCATGTTCTCATTTTATTTTGCTTTAGGGGCTCCAAGCAGAAATGGAGGCAGAGTTGCCCACAGTTACAAGTGTGAGTGCTGGTGGGATTTTAAGGAGATTGAGCAGTGGGTTTTGACTCAGAGGCTCTCAGATTCCTGTCCAGTTCAGCAAAGTTTTTGGGACCCAGTGTGTTCCTAGAACCCCAGGGAGATGCATCCATTCATTCTGAGGGTCTTGCATGCAATGCTTCAGCCTGGTGAGACTTGTCTAAATGAAACACACAGTGTGTATCTAATCCTGAGTACATTTACTGAGGTAAAGCACAGTGTAGGCTGCCAGTGATGAAGTTATCTGATCACAGCACTGTAAAAACCCAGCAAAACATTGAAGTTACTATACTGAAGTCCTAAGGGTTTGAACGGAGGTTTCTGAAAAGTCTGGGGAAACATGAGCTCTATTTTAGATGCCAGCTCAGCGGAATATGAATACCTGGACTAGTAATGATGTCACCTCCCTGGCAGGAGGCATAATCTAGGCTGAAAGTATGGATTTCTTTAATAAAGCTTGATTTTTTCACTGTACACTCACAAGCCCAAATTATTCCTTGAGTTGTGCCATGGAAAAACCTGCTGGCAAGAGTTTCAGTAATCTCAACCGTGTACAAGTTCTATTGCTGACTGACAGGATATCATTAGTGGAGGACAAAATTTGAAGACCCACACACACATCTTGTTCCAATAATACTGCTACTGATTTTGAGGAGGGCAGGGAAATGTGTTTAGTATTAGATATAAAGCAAAGAGGGGATAGCTAGGTGAAACACTCTGTTGGTTTCAGAAAGCTTCCCAGATCCATCAGGCTGTTGAAAGCAGATAGCAATTTCTCCAAATACATAATTTCAAAAAGCACTGGTTGGGGTGAGAAAAAGAGCCCGTATGAGCTTTTTTTTCCCCCTCCATTGTCCTCTTTCCCAGTAACTCTTAGGGCTCTAAACCCTTCTGTACCATGTCAGCACCTCTGCATGCAGATTCTTGTCCTGATAAGAAGAGGAAGCTCAAAGTTAAGTTATGCCAGAGCGTTACATCACCTGTGAGGAACCTTCCTCAGAGCCACTGGCAGTCTTGTGTCAGAGCTCCCTGCTAAGTGTTGTGAGAAAGAAGAGGGCGGACAGTTTCCAAGTTGCATTGTGTTGCCATTACATGAAGTTTCCAGCATCCTTACATCAAAGGAAAAGCATTTCAGACTCCGCAGAAACAGCTAGGGGGTGGTCAGCAGTAAACCCAGCAGCGTGCTGATGCTTGCTGCAAACTATTGCTACAAAAGCTATCCCTGCCCCTGGAAGCCTAAGATGCAATGATGCTTTACCTTTCCCATGCTAGGAACATCAGATGTAGAGAAAGGAAGTGAAAAATTTGGCAGAAAAACTATCCCCCAGAAGGAGAATAAGTTATTGAGTGTGGTGGGGCTGATAGTTTCTAATATGTCTCCTTGCAGTCAGCAGTGCTTTAATTATCCTGACTCTCTGCAGAGGGGCTTGGTGAGATTTTGTTCTTATCTGAACAAAACATGAGCATCAGACTCCTTTTTACTGACTGTAATGCCAGTGACAAGCATGTGTCATTTGGGAATGTATGAGCATGCTGTGAAGCCTGTTTTTCTCCAGCAGTAGAAAAGGAAAGGGTAGGTAAACCTCATCTCACATTGAATGTCCTGGTGGGAGAAAGACAGGATTCTCCATAAATAGGATTATGCTTCATTAACAGCCGCTGAAGGGGAATAGGTGGCACTGGTCACCACCTTAGTGGTGCTTCTAAGACTGGATGTGGCAGCAGCAACAAGAGCCAGCCATAAGATATAGCCCTCCTCTGATCCCTTTGCCTGACAGCTAAACACCTGAAGCAGGCTCTGTCTAAAAAACCAAGGATATTCTGGCTGCAGGCAGCTTGCCAAGGGAGACCTGTGCCTGAGAGCTATTCCCAGCCTGCAAAGCTCCTGGTTTGGTGCCTAGCATCTGTGAGTCTGAGCCCCTGTGGTGAACCAGCAGCAGCACTGCATTTGTGTGATGCCTTTCTCCAGTGATACCAGCTACAGGTGAAGCTGCATTAGCTCCTGCCCTGAAAATGAGGGTTTCCATTAAGCTCTTGATGGACCCATTTCTGTCTCTGACATATCCCTGGTGTGCAGGATCCGTGGCAGCGGCTTTGTGGCTGTCTTGATTTAAAAGACAAATATCTGCCAAGGAAGGTTGAAACCTTCCTGGAATGGAAAGATGCCCCCTCTCTCCAAATTATTGTGACTGTGTGACACAACAGTAATACCTCACATCTGCATTTTGAAGCTGAGCTCCTCACCTCAGTGCCATCTGAGGAGGAAAGAATACCTTGTCAGTTCAATCAGTTAATCTGGTTATTAATTAATGTAGTTATCATCACTGGTTGGCGTATTTTAATTACCTCTATCACTGTATCATTATTTGAACCAATAAAACGAGGTAATAATAGTACCATGGAAATGCTGATTGTATGCAAAATTTTCAGCAAGGAGAGGATGTCAGGACTGAGTGCTTGGAGATGAGTTTGTGATTGTATTAACATAAAAGCCATTGTAGTGCACAGTGAGCACCCAATGTGAGCTGCCCAGCAGAAACTGCTCATTTGGGATGCTGTTTTCCCCCATCAGTAGATAAATCCATCAATCAGCACTGACATTGGAACTCCCCATGTCCCTTGGCCCCAGTGCTCACTCCTACTCCCATTCCTGCCCATGCTTTACCCCTCTTATTGGCCACAGCATTATCAGGGCGCTCAGCAGTCCCCAGTTAAAACCGACCACGCAAAAATCCTACCTAGCAGCAATGCTGCATCATCCAGAACAAATCGTTGTAAGGCACTCTGCTTGTCTGTGGTTCCTTTGGAGAGCAATTTATGACCCCTTCCACACACAGCGAGTGAAAACAACTGTGCTTAGGAAGAGCACTTTGGCCAGCTTTTGCACATCACAGTCTTGGCAGTGATCCCTTTTTTCTTGGCACAAATACAGCAGCTCTAGGAGGCTGGGGGTGTCAGAACCTCGTCTGCACGGCGCCGATGGTCAGTTTTCAGTGCTTGGCTTAGTCATTATTGTGAATGCTGCGTTCAAATTATGACAACCACTGTCATGTAATGCCTGGTTTGTGACAGCCACACACCATCCTGCTGTGAGAGACCAGTGCCTGTAAAGTACAGCTCTCTTTCACCGAGAAATGTGGGCATTAAAAAAAAAAAATGAAAGAGGTGAAAGGATTAATATAGAAATTTTATCACTTGTAAAGAAGGTCCAGCATCAACAACAGTGAAATTCCATGGTAAGGAAAAAGCCCAAACAATTTCCGATATTTTCCTTAATTGGATTACAAATGTCACCTTTAGAATACATTTTGAAATCAATTATTCTTTTCTCTTTGTTGTGCTGTCAGTTTGTTTTTTACACTTCATTAAGCAAGGCAATGAAATGAGGCTGTTGTGTTTCTTATTGATTCTGCTTTGTGTTTGAAGTCAGTTTATCTTCCTAGATGTTAGGCCAGAGTGAACTGTTTTCTTTTCTAGCACAGATGAGATAGCTATCTGCACAAAATTTTAAAATAAAGGAATTTCTATTGTCTACCACAGAGTAATTTCTTGTCTTCCTTGAAGTCTATATTCTTCCATACACTTAATTGAAAGTCATATTACACCATAAAAGAGATTGTAGGGAGGTTGGGAAGACAGTCTGCTTAACCCAACCCCAAGAGGAGATGTACTAACAGAGATTGAAGGGGAGGTGGTTGAGATTTATTATCTAAAAGGTAGGGATTAAAAAAAGGATTTAAAAAAGGAATGTTCTGGAGGTTGTTTTGTAGGCATAAGTAGGGATACTGTGGCAGGCAGAAGAGAAAGTGTCAAGCTCGGAGTGAGCATCAGAAGAAAAGAGAGTAAATGGTAAATGTGTAAATATGGGAAACAAGACAAGTGGTACTAAAGGAAACTGGAACAGAGATAAGTAAAAAGATACTACGAAAGATCCTAGTGGAAAAGATTCTGGAGGAGGACAAAGAACTAGCATTTAATGCTGTTTGAGACTGGAGACTGACCTAGGGAGACAGTAATAAGCATGAGAGAAGTTTTAGTATTAGCTTAAAAAATTATTTTAAAATTCAGAAGTTTATTAACTCCAAGCCGGCTATGAGATGCAGGAATACATATAGTATTTATATTTAGATATAGATATCTATAAATATAGGTATATTTATAGATAATTTTCTGTATTACTTGCAAGTTATGTTACTGATTGTACAGTTAGATTTATCTTTGATTTTATTTTTTGTGCTAAGATTTTTTTCCTGCAGCAGTCCAGATGTTCAAAAGCTTTAATATAAAACACATTAATTGGAATTTAAAGATTTAAGGATGATCTTTTCTTACCACTGGAAGGCTTGTTCTCATAATTGGAAGTAATTTGCCCATTTCATCAGAGACCGAATTTTAAGTCAGAAATGTATATAGCAGTATCTATCTACCTATCTATCTATCTATCTGGATACAGATGTCGACCTGTTGGAATGAGTGCAGGGAAAGCCAGAACAATGAACAGAGGTCTGGAACACCTCTTGTATGAAGGCAGGCTGAGAGAGTTGTGGTTGTTCAGCCTAGGGAAGAGAAGACTCCAGGGACACCTTATAGAACTTTCCAGTGCCTAAAGGCAGCTGACAAAAAAGCTGGAGATGGACTTTTTACAAGGGCATGTAGTTCTAGGGCAAGGGGGATGGCTTCAAACTGAAAGAGGGTAGGTTTAGTTTAGGTATTAGGAAGAAATTACTCTGCGGGTGGTGAGGCACTGCAACAGGTTGCAAGAGAAGTTGTAGATGCCTCATTCCTAAAAGTGTTCAAGGTCATGTTGTCTGGGGCTTTGAGCAACTTGGTTTAGTAAAAGATGTCACTACTCCTTGCAGGAGGTGTTGGACTATATGGCCTTTAAAGGTCTGTTCCAACTGAAACAAATCTATGATTCTATGATACTGATATCTGTGGTTTTTTGATTCTAGGCTATACACATTATTATTTATTGTCTATTATTTGCTGAGCACAAGTACACATGCACCAGTCCAATGAAAATCATCTAAACATTTCTGCTCTCAACTGAAAGCCCATAAGTTGTCATGTCATACCCTGCAGTTTAGTACTGTGCTTTGTGTGCACATGACAGCCTCAGTGGCGCAGTTCAGAGTGGGAGGAACAGCAGAAGGTTTTTGGCATTTCTCTCTCTCAAGGGCTGGTGTAGGCTGTGCTAGAGCAGCTCTGGCTACCAGCTGTTGCTGGGCTACAAAACCCTCCTAAGAATAAGCAATCCCTTTGTCTAGCCAAAGCTGAGGCCAAACCAGGAGCCCACTAATCATAGAATCATGGAATGGTTTGGATTGGAAAGGAACTTAAAAGTTCACCTAGTTCCAACCCTTCCCCCCTCCCCCCACCATGGCAGCTAAAAGAAGTCAATGGATTTCAGTAAGTTTTGGATGGTTTTTCATTACTTTTCCTTGGCCATCTTACCCCTGTCAAGTGAGGATGGCGGCTAACATTGTGATCACTGAGCAGGGGCAGTAAGTTTTAGAGAGCCGTATCCCAATCACAGCTGGTTGCAACTATAATTAAAGGTCACTAATTAAAGGTCAACAATCTAGTCTGAAGATGAAATGTTAGGCAATACTGGTATGGTGCTGGTCATTAGCAAGCAGGCTGCTCTCTGTCTCTCCTCCACCATACATGGTTTCAGTCTTGTTCCTGCAGTGAGCCACAGCTTCTCTTTGTCCAACAGCAAATCCTCAGCACAACTCAGGCCAAATCCTGCAGAAAAAGCAGTGGAACAAAAGTGCAACAAACACTGAAAAATTTCAGCAGGTATTGCAGCATTAAAAGCTTAGTAATTTTTCAATCCAAAAGCTAACTGTTGTGTTTGCTTTACAAGAGAATAAAAGACTTACGTTTCCAGCCCATGATAATTTGGTGTGAATCAGGCACTGTAAAGGCCCCTTGGCATTCTACACATTCTTCCAAACCTGGTTTTAAATGTTCTAAGAGTAATTATGTGGGCTTGAAATTCACAGCTAAAATTTGTTTTGATTTATTTACATGTAATTGTTGTCAGGCAACCTGATACTGTTTTCAATTAGGCATTATGTTCCCAGCAAGAGGGTTAACAGAAATCAAAAGTAATTAGCCCTCCTAAAAAGCAGCCATTTTATGCCAAACAGAAGAGGATTTTTATTTTTGCAAAAGATGGAAGGTAAAATAGAATTGTTTTGCAGGTTAGCACATTTTCACTGTTTGGTGATGCTTTCAAAAGTCTTTAATAATCAGAGAAGGGAATGGGGCAATTCCATTGCCTGTGGTGAATTTGGAGTCTGGTGGCAAAACCAGTATGGAAATCAGCTGAGAGATGGGCATTCAACCATTGGACAAGACTCTTGCTGATAACTTGGGGTAACCAATGCTGGTAATTTCCATCAACTGTTTTGCATGAGCAAAGGAATTCCCAAATTTAGGGCACACAGCAGAAGCCCCCTCATGTGCATATTGCCTCCTCTTTCAGCCTACCTGGCTTGCTCTTACCAGTTTGGTATTTCAGGAAAATGTTCTCTAAGGGCTGCTGTGCTTCAGGGGCACAGCTCTTGTTTGGAGAGATGGCAGGCAGGCTGGTTAGATACTAAATCAGTTTTTGATGGTGCAGATTTACTGTAGGGCACCTGGACACCTTGGAGGTGCTGGAGATTTCTGTCAGTTTCTTTCCTCACTTCCACTGTTTCCCACTGAGCCCATTCTTTCACAGCCCAGCAGTAAGTACTAAGCTGGCATGGCACACAGCCAGATATTTTTTAGCCTGTCTGCCCATGTTTTGTTCCTTGTGCTGGGATCTGATTGTATGTGCTCAAGTCTGTGCCAGCTCAGTGAGGCTTTCACCACGGAGGATGGAGACTCTGCACTTGTCCCTGGATGTTAGTGGGGGTCAGCACATCAGCCTTGTTTGAAATGAATTTGTATAAATGAGGAAACAATGGGTTGCCTGGTGCTGCAAGTGGAGACCACTGACAGCTTGCCTGCCATCAGGACACTGTTCTTTCTGCTTTGGACTTGTACAACCAGACAAAGTCCTTCTTAAATGAGGGAAATTGGTGATTCTTAGAGTTGTTTATTTTACCTACTGTAACTTAGTATGATATTTAAATCTGTGTGAATGTAATCCTTGAGTTTTCTATGCTAATCACCTTTGTTATGTGTATGAAAGTAGTTTCTAGGGGCTGTTCACTAACTTACACAAGCATTTCCCGATACTCATTTTGTTTTCATTGCCTTTTTGCCCCTCCTTTTCTTGCTCTATGGAAAATGCAGGACACAACATGTTGCTTAATCCTTTATTTTCCCCTATGCCTGGCAGTCTTTTTTGTCACCTTCACTTCAAATCCTTAATCTGACGTATTTTCCTCCTTCCTCCTTGCCTTAGAGCAGCCCTCAAGTTGGTATGGAATGCACACTCATGCACAGACACATGTACACATGTATACATATCTATAGACAAACTTAGTATTTTCACGTGGACTGGGAGGACAACATGGTTTACATCATCTCACATCTATTGCCCTGACCTTTTCAAATAACTCACATGAAGTTTCAGTGCTCTTTTAGTTTGTCTAGTAGCAAGTTTGCAGTTGAATTTATATAGTATTTTATATTTTGAGTCTTTTTTTCCCTAGTTCAACTGTACTTCAGGGAAGAAATCTTGGAAAAAATAAATATATATGAAAATTATTTTGCAATATATGACTAATATACAAATATATCATGCAATATACTCTAGTGTTAGAATTTCACTGTGCTATAAAGATTTTCATGCATAGATGAGGAACAGACTTGATTTACTACTGTCTGTCTGAATTAGTCATATATGGTAAATTTCTCTAAAGGGGTCATATTTGACCGAAGGTGTCTGTTATTGTTGGCATTAAGCGATATGCTTTCTAGAACTGCTAGACTACTCATGGCACTAGACCAATTTGTTATTTTGGGAGTAGATAAAGTCTTTGTTTAGCCTTCTGGCACTCAGTGTAGCTCTTAAAAATGGTTTTCTTTGTTTTGCTAAGGTTTTCTGTTCCTCTTAAATCTACTCCGGTCTATGGGGTTTTGTCAAAGGAGACAAGAGGCCTGAGTATTAGGTGTTCTCTTTCTTGGATGTCTTCCCAGAAGGCTCAATTTCAGGTGGGTGGGAGGGGGACACGAGCAGATAATGTACAGTACTGTGCTTGTACATTGCAGTGTCAGCACTCCAGCATTTGTCTAAAACCAGCAGCTGTCACTGTTGCTGACATTCACTAGATGTCAGATATGATTTTCATACTATACAAGAGTACCTGGAGAAGTTGAATCATATTTTTTTCCACATGTATGTGTTACATCAGCTTGGAGTCAAATCCAGTAGAGGACTTGGGTAGTGAAAGTGTGGGGATTTTTACCTGATGGCAAAACTTCATCAGTTCCTGATTTTACAATGGCTAGACCTGCATGTTTACACAGACCCAGAGCTACCCCAGCTCTGGCACAGATGTTACCTCGGGTTATGGAGTATACTGGAGACCAGCTGGGATCCTAGGCAAAATGCTCCTGCCCCGAAGCCATTGCTGTGCTTAGTACACAGGCAGGATTGTTCTCGCAGAAATACCATTGCCAGCTTCCCTGAAGACAGCTTGTGGTGCTATTGTGTGCGATAACCTTGCAATTAGAGCAGTTAACAAGAGTCTGGGAAACCTGGATTTAGGTCTCTTTCCAGGCAGAAGGGATGCCAGCCGTCCCCTTGCCAGGCTCCAAGCTGCCCTGTGGGAGTGGGACTGACACTTGTGGGTGCAGAAGGGGCCCACACTGTTGGAATAAGGGCTTATCCACTCTGCCCTTCCTTATGCCTAGGGCTGCTTTAGTTCATCACTCAGGGACTGCATTGTGTGAGAGCATCCATAGGGATCTGAGCATCTGTACTGCTCCCAGGTCTGTGGGCTTGATCCCAGCTGAGGCTTTCATCCTGTTACACAGTTGAGACGCAGTTTCATGAAGCTCAGGAGGTTGGTGAGCTCTACTGATTTACAATCCAGAGCAGTTTGCTAGATTCAGGCTCTGTATTTACACTATTTTTATTGCAGAAGTTCCAAACAGTGCCTTTTTGTTTGGTCAGGGATGAAGTAAGTAAGCTCCCTGATAAAATGCCCACTAAAGGACATACTTAACTTCCCATCAGCTTGAATGAATCTTTAGTAGGCTCCCCATAGTTGCTTTGCAGAACAGAGCTGTGACCCACAGGGCCTGATCTCACTGTGCTTGCTCAGGCATTGTAGTCCATGGGATGGAGGGGCTGGTATTGCCATGCTATGGCTCAGGTCTTGGACCTGAGTGTGGGTTTCAGGCTTTGGTTCTTAGTAGAAGACCACCCCTTTGGATGTATAGCACAGAAATGGCACTGTGCTGTCTTTCTGTACTATCCTGCCATGGCATATGTTTTCTGGAGAGTTCTACAGAGGTGGTAGACTTAGAACATTTTTTCATTTGGGGCTCATAAAATATCTTTCCCTCCTCAGCCTTTTGAACTGAAGCACTTCCATATTTACTCAAGGCATTTATTAAAATGCCAATCAATGAAAATATCTCCAGGAATCCAGTTTTCCAGGAGACAGCTCCTCGTTCATCATAAGTTCCAACTTACACTGCAAAAGGCCCAATTCAGCAAATGTAAACCCAAAAATTTACCTTAGGTATCAAGGGAGCCTTGCTGGGTACAATTCTGGCCTGCATTAGCATGTGTTTGAAAAGCCTGAACACAGAGGCCCAGTATTGGAAATATTTATGATGGTTTGACAGTATTTATTTGGAAATGTCATTCCAGCAACCTGTGGATCTCACTCCAGCCCTCAGGAAAGCAGCAGGTGGATGTCACTGATGATGCCCTGTGCTGCAGGTGCTCTGATAACAAAAGTTTAAATGATTTTTAGAGGGATGAAAATATGTTTCAACACTTGGTTATTTTTTATCCAACATGTGCCCAGTCTGTACAATTTAGAAGGCTAAATGTCAGCTTGCAGTGTTGCTTAAAATGTAGGGCTGTACTTTGTAGTCTTTTAATGGTTACTTGAGGCTTAGGCATCTGGATCTTCTGAAACTCAGCTGAAGGAGCTGATGTGGACAGTTCTGTGTCACAGGTATATGCAGTACTCCCAACATCCCTGTTTTCCTGAGAGCTGGGCTTCTGGCTGTACCCCCACCTTTTGGGGGGCCTGAGAGGAAGGACATGCCCCAGCATACTTATACATAATCCACTAATTCTGGAATCAAGGCTTTGAAATCTCAGAGATGTCCTTTGGTTTGCTTGTAATTCATGTGAAGTGGCAGGACAGGGAGTGTTGAATGCAAAGAAAGGAGGCCATCCAAAGAGAGCAGCCCTTAGATGATGGGGCAAGCTGGTGAGCAGCATTGAGAGGTACCTTCAGAGGTACCAGTGTGCTATTGCTGACCACACCCTGAAATCCTCATGCTACTATTTGCTCAAGCAGGCTGTTAACATCAGATGATTTGTCTGTGTGAGGTGAGGTTTATACAGAGTAAGAGCACCAGTATTTGATGTCTTACAGCGAGGGAGGGAACTGTAAAACTAGTAAGGAATATGCTTTAAAAAACAATTTGAAGGGCAAAAGTGGGGTGAGAGGTTGGACAGGAAGGCAGGTCTTTTGGTTTATAGCTAGAATGGATTTTAACACAGAAGAGCATTGCGAGTACAAGAAGATTCAGCTGCTTTTTATTCAGTGTTTTGGCCAACTCATCACTTTGCCTGTTTTTGGCTGAGTGGCTGTAGTGGCCTGTTTCCATGGTCATCCTTGGCTCATCAGCTTTGCTCAATTCTTTGGCATTTTCAAAGGGACCAATTAAGGCCATTTCCTTGAACTTCATCATTAGAGACAGTGTTCAGTTTGTTCATTCTGGTTACTTGCCAGATCTGGTGCAGCTGTCCCTTGTTTGGGGACTTGTGTGCAGCTTCATTTTGTGGAACTGGGATTTCTCCTTTCAGCAGAAGAAAAGTTTTCTACCTGGCTGGAATTTCCCCAGGCCCAGAATGATGCTCGAGAGGAAACTGGAACCCATTTTTCTTTTATTTTAAATAGAACTGCATAAACATCTGCCAGAAAGGGGGCTTTGAATTACTGGAAACAGGGGCGAATGGGAGCACTCCATAGGGTACGGGAACATTTTGTAATGTATAGGATTTGGGTCTTAATTTGAGTTTAGCCAAAAGAAATGTGGCAAAATATTGGTCTTTCCAAATTCCATGCAGCATGTATTAGAGTTGGCCACTGAAATTTTACTTCAGTTTACATCAGGATCATTGATACAAGTCACTAATATAGACATTACTAAAGGGTTCATTCTTCTCCTTTAGCATGGCTTCTAGTGCTCTGGAGTTTTCAGTTTGATTTTTTTTCCCTGACTATTGCTTACTAAAAGTGCATATTTAATGGGTCACCTTTTTGGCTAGATAGATATCTTATGGTGTGGTCACCATTGACAAAAGCTACAGCCGGGGTCAAAAGTGGTGCAAAATTGCAACTGTGCATTCCTAATATCTTTTAACAGGAAGGTAACATTGAAGAACTATAGTTATTATCCTACAGTACCTGGCAGTGGGTGCATTCTCCTACTTGAAGATTTCCTAGCATCACATCTCATGTGAGGAAAGGAAACGTGTTAGATTTTTTAGATGAGAAGAGAAGTATATGGACATTTTAACTGAAATTTCTCCAGCCAGGAGCCAAGCCCCACACAGGTGCTCATTCATTCCCCTACCAGCAGGATCAGGGAGAGAACTGAGAGGGTAAAAGACAGAAAACCCATGGGTTGAGATAAAGACAGTTTATTAGGGAAAGCAGAAGCTGTGCACGAAAGCAAAGCGCAACAAGGAATGCACTCATCACTTCCTATGGGCAGGCAGGTGTTCAGCCATCTCCAGGAGAGCCCCATCAGGTATGAGAGTGACTTGGGATGACAAACACCATCACTCCAAACATCACCCCCTTCCTCCTTCTTCCCCACTTCATACACTGAGCATGATGTCAGATGTCTGGAACACCCCTTTGGTCAGTTTGGGTGACGTTCTGGCTGTGTTTCCTCCCAGCTTCCCAGGTATCCCAGTCCCCTCATCAGTGTGGCAGCATGAAAAACAGAAAAGGCCTTGGGTCTGTGTAAGCCCTGCCCAGCAATAACAAAAACATCTCTATATTATCAACCATGTGTTCAGCACAAATCCAAAACACAGGCCCACACCAGCCACTGTGAAGAAAATGAGCTCTACCCCAGCCAAAACCAGCACACTACTCAGGAAGTTAGGATCAAAGAGCAGAAATGATGCCTCATCTTTGCTTTTTGTCTTAATGAATTAAGCAAGTTATTTGCTCCCATCCTGGGCTCTGGCAGCCTGAAATACATGGATCTGATAATGACTGTTTTGCAGTAACAGTCTCCTTCTCTCTTTTTTTCTTTTCCCAGCTCACCTATTTGTTTTAAATATATCCATCAATTCCTATAAGTCCTTGTAACTGGGCTTAATTGAAAAATTCAGAAGATATCTCTTTCCAGATGGTAGTATAGTTAGGAATGAAAATTCAGATTGGCCCAGATCATGCTGTACAAGCAGTAAGTGTACTTCTGCTACAGAAAACCACTCTATTTGCAATGTTTTGAATGAATGAGCAGTCAAAGTGATAAATGTCAAGCTTTTATAGTATTTTTTTCCTCAGAAAGGACCATTAAAAAAAGAATTCATACATTTATTTTCAATTCAGTACTCACCTGGATTCTGTTCTGAGATAATGCAGAAGCTGCATCCTACTTGTGTCTCTGGTGCCCATTTCAGCAAATCACCTCAGCAGAAGGCACTGGGTTTATACCACATGAATATGCTGATTTATGCCAAGGACCATACATATATTCCACATGTACTGTGTACAGACACCCTGTGGTGAATAAACACTGGTCCAAGAGTTGCCATCAAAATGCAGTCTTTGACAAAACTGGTTTTGGATGAGGCAATGATCTTGGGCCTTGCTTTGCATCCATGAAACAGACTTCTGCTTTTGGAAAACTGACTAAGAAGCTTATTTGCAAGTAGATTTCCATGCTGAACAAATGAATGCAGGAAATAAGGAGACCTAAGTACAACAGCAGATGTAGGTAAGGATTTAATAGCCCAGAAGGAGCAATGAAAGTTTTAGGATGTGGAGGCTTTTCCCCACTGCAGTGTTATGACTCTTAAATTGTGAAAGGGAAGATGATTAACCATAGCTCTGTTGCTATAATGTTATAAAATGGATGGGATTGTATGTTTCAAGGAGACTATCTAATGATCCAGTAGCATGGATAACTAACTGCAGATTTCTCTGCATGACAAGACTAAGTTGTAATAACAGCTTGGGAATAACTCTGGTACATTTTTCCATTAAAAAGAGTTTAATTTTTGTAACTTTGACAGATTTTTAAAGTAACGTAGACATTTCTAACCACTGAAACCTACATCTTTATTACAAAGCCAAACTGTTCTCTCTGAAACCGCATTATGCATGTTGTAACAGTACTCTCCCACAGATGATGAATACTTAGGACATATTTTTCCATGTGAATCATCCATTCACTTAAAAATAAATTCTCTTATTAAACAAAATACAACCATGTGACTTTTGTAGCTTTGTCTCTCTTTTTCATTAGCTTATCAATGTTTTATTACTGCCTCAAATAATTTTGTGATGACTCTATTATTTTTCCTCTTTACCCTTCCTCCTCTTCTTTTCAATGTAATATAAAACAGTTTCCAGCCTCACTTCGTTGCAAGCACAGCTCAGTAAAATCAGTGACCAAGAACTGATCCTGCAGTGAGATGTGTGCAAATAAAACCATAGCGTTCCTTGAAACCAATGGTCACACAGCTGTACATGAAATTGCAAGACTGCATTTCTCTGCTGGATAAAGCCCTTAAAGAGAAAGCCATCATTGCAGTTCCTGAGCCTGGTCCCTGAAGAAAACAGTCTCCACAAATTTTTTAAATTTCCTTCAAAACTGGAGGGTTACAAGGGGCCATGAAATGCATATGTTGTTGTAATTCTGGTGCTCCAGTTGAACATCCATCACCAGATGCTAAGTCTTGCCACAGGTGATATGGTTCTCATGGTTGTTATCTGACTGTTTCACAGCCCCAGATAAAATATAAACAACATCCTAAGTTTCAGGACTGATTAGTTTTGATAATTGTTCTGCTGCTTGCTTTGTGCAATTTACTTCTATAAATACACACTAGGGGAATCATTTGTCTAGTGTACCATGGCACAGTAATTTCCTATATAATTTCATCCAACTGCTGCAGGAACTCATTTGAGCAATTGTTAATTAATCATTAGGAGTAGCAATGATTGCTAATCAAGATTTTCATGCTGCATTTTTTATTTCTGAAGATTCCTAATTAATCAAATTATTTTTTTGTTATTTGAGAAAAAAAGAAAGAGTATGTTTCTATGAGAACTGTTAGTTGCATCTTTACCTTTAAAATCCTTGCATGCCTTCACTCCGGTTGCTTTTTTGCTGCATAAATTGCTGGAAAATGTTTTGCAGTTTAAGTTAACAATGCTCTCCCATTGTTCATGCTGTTGGCAACTATGCTGCTAGGAATAACCATGAAAGTACTGACACCACTCCAACTGTTTCCCTCTTGGTTAATTTTCTTTGCCTCATACCTCATGTCTTTGAAAAAAAGAAAAAAAAACCCCAGGTATTTATAGTACTTCAAATGCCACCTTTTTCATAGTGGTGTAGCTAAGAATAATCTATTTTTCTGTTAGTGTACCCTTGTGGCCCATCACCACCACGCTTGTAGATGAGGTGGTTGTTGCTACATCATGATTTTGTGTGGCTCCTCAATAGAGGAGCATTTAATTGCAATTTTCTCTTGCACTGAACTGACTTTGCAATGCTCCCTTAGAAAGAATGGAGTGGCTGGGATGCTGGGATGGAAACTTCCCCTTAGGGAGAAAGGTTGGCAAGGTATCTCAGCTTTCCTTCCTCCACATATTTGCCTGCTACCCTGGGTAACAATGGTGGTGAGAAGAAAGACGTAAAGGTTGAGCAGAGCAGCAGCTGGGCTGCACCACATCTCCAGCAAGGACCTTCACCCTCTGTAGCTTGGCCAGGCTGCGCCAGACCCACACAGGACTTAGGGTTACCACGTGGGAGAAATTGGTCTTAGCGTGTCAAACATTTCCCCTTTCTGAGGCAATGGAGAAGCAGCTCAGAATCTGTCAGGTTAACAGTGAAACCTTTGCAAGGGCTGGGACTACAAGGACAATGGGCTTCTTAATTGGCTACTGGATCAGCTCCAGCACCCTAGCTTTAGGCAAGCAACTCTCCTATATGTGCCTTCGGTCTGGCCAGAAATGTTAATAATTAACTCACAGGGCTGTGAAGTACTTGAACAAGGAAAAAGCAGCCTATTTGAACAGCACATAAATCCAGCTGAGCCTAGCTCCATGAGGCCAGAGTGAGCTGCTGGACAGGGTGTGACCCACTTGCCTTGGGATGGAGAGATTACCCACTCCTATCACTGGGATAAACTGATCACACACTCACCTCACTGGGAGCTGCAAAGACTAAGGGTGGCAATTCCCTTGACTGTGAAAATGCTATTGAATTGTGCTTTATCACTGCTCCTTGCTGCACAAATACTTGCTATTATATCTATTATGAAAACACATTTCCTATAGAGCTACAGATTGCAAGGCTATGAAAAGTAAAAGGCTGAAATCAGGGTGACCATTTTTCAAGGAATTCCAGAGGAATGAACAATAATTTCCCCCTAATTGCAAAGAAGCTTTGATAAAACTCTGAACAGATTCCCAACAGCACATATTTTCCAGAAGCCGCCTGGTAATTTTCAGTAAAACCCAAGAACAATATGACTATTAACTTGGATGTTAAATGTCATCCAGATTTGTTCATATCATTCTCCTCTGCACTGCATCTATTCTAGGCATGTTTTCACAATTTATGGTGTGTGGCCACATTTGGGCTTGCTCAGTTGTACACCCATGGAAAAACATTAGATGAAGGTCAAATGAAGCCCACAGGGATGGTGATTATCTTTCCCATTTGCCTTTTCTTTAAAAAGTACCTAAGTTACCTTCTAGCCTGTGGCTTCATTTGTAGACTGATTGCATCTTCACAGACTTCTTCCCATGTAAAGGTACAGTCAATACTTCCTTGAAAGGGACAAGGTCAGGAGCAGTGATGGCATTTGATGGCACAGTGAACCCCTCAGGGATGGCTTGTGGCACTGCCTGCAACGCTGTGCCAGGGCATGCTAAATGACAGGACCTGCTTGTTGAGAAAAAACCCCAAACCTCTTCATGCTTGGCTAGTGCTGCTGATATTGTTTGATGGCTGTAAATGTTCAGAAAATTGCCAGCTATTTGTGAGGCTGTGCTGAAGGCTTCCCAATTCTAGTAATGCTGTTTTGTTGTTGTGAGCCTTAGACAAGGTACAGGTCGGGTCTGCTTAGATTTGTTGCCATTTAAACTTCCAATAGCAGTAATCCATATCAGAGGACTTAAGTTACCAGCCAAACAAGACTGATGGATGGTTGAAACAATTTGTAATCCCTCATGGGAAAATTAATTGTTCAAGTTATTCAGCAAATATTGCAAGTTCTCAGACAAATAGGACATTTGAATATTTTGTCATCATGAAATATCTGTCTGTGCAGAATATTATTTAAATTAATATTTCAACTGACTCATGTTTTATTTCTTCTGTGTAGTTGGCCCAGTTTTGTCCTATTGATAGAGGAAGTAAAAAATGTATGAACATGTTCTGATTCCTGAATTCCCTATCTAATAAAACTCATTAAAAAATTAAAAATAAGCTTTAAGTCATGTCCTGCTGTGTGGTTAGCTCACTTAAGAGGATTAGCAAACAATCCTAGATGTGCTGTGATCCCAGCTGCCAGTGGCTGAAAGGTTAGGATGCACAAGTCATTAAAAAATGTAGTTGTTAATATTTTTAAGTTGCCTAAATTAGGAGAGGTCCTGATATTGCCTAAACTGGGAGATGTGCACAATAGTCATTAGTTCAAATTCTTTGCTGACATAAAGCCACAGAAAGAAACACAACTGCTTCTAAAGATGTAGAAAGACCTTCAGCACAAGACTTTTTATTTCAAAATAAAAATACCAGCTATTATAGTTTTGTGTTTAAACACTAAAGGTCAGTGCAAATGAGATTCTTTGTACTTGCTAAGCATGTAGGTAAGGTTTATTGTCTGTGTCCTGTTTTAAGGTGTTCTCTCCAACTCATGATTTTGGTGTGGTCATCACTCTTTCCAGATATTTGTTGATCTGAAGGTACCAAAGAGAAATTTTGCATGAGTCTCTTACAATTTAAATGTACTTTGATTTAAAATGTAGAACAGTGGTAGATGCTAACATATTTTTTCCTGAAAAATGACATACAGCTTGTCATTTAATGAAGCCTCCTCAAGAACTTTTGTATGAAAGAAAACGGCTTGTACCCCAGCAAAGCACTGGGACACTGCTGGGACATGCTGGTCCAATTCTCTTGTGGATGAGAATGTGACCAGGTAGAGCAGAAGGCTGTTGAAAGAGAGGAGATTGTGTTTTTCCTGGGGACAGCAGTTTTCCCTCTGCATTAAGTTACAGAAGCTGGTTTGTGGGATAGAGCTGAAGAGCCAGGGTTTCTGGAAGCTTTTGCCCAAAAGCATCTGCTGGATTTAACTGCATGTGAACATTTTATTAAATGATAACTCAAGCTTCCTAAAATACCTGAAAATCTGGTGTGGATGCTTTCCACATACTTGATCAAAGGTGTGTATCTTACCCATGGGATCAACAAAGATAAGGATTGAATGCTTGAAAGCCATTGCAAATGTTTGCGGCTGATCTTTTTTAATAGAAAATCCATTATAGCTGCAGTTCTGGGGCAGGCACAAAGTAAAGATGCACAGGTAGAACTGTGAGACAAGCCCTGGCAAAGGGCTGACAGGGTCAGAGCACCATCTTCCCCCATTCACATCTCAGCCTCTGAGAAGGTTCTGCTACAAAAGACGATGGACACTGACATATTTATTGAAGTGGAATAGTCAAAGTGCAATTTATCAGCTTTAGTCTAACAAAAGGGGAAAAAAGAGCCAAACAATATGGTGTAATAACACCCCCCATTAAACAAAAAAATGGTTTTCATCAAGACAAATTACCAATCTGCACCTCAATTCTCCTATTGTGAGGAAGCACTAAGATGACAAAATGCTTATCCTTTCAAATGTTTATGCATAAGGACATGAATAGCTCTAGTATCTTAATTTTTGCTGATTTCTGTCCTTTTGTGTAATAAGATATTTTTAAATTACACCCAGAAAGTTATCAGAAGATAACTTTATAGAACAGCTATAATTTATTTTCTCCTCTTCTTGCTGTGCTTTGTAAAGTCACATTATACTGCCACATTTAAAGCATGGACAGAATTTGACAGTACCTCCTACCAAATGTACTTTTCAGGAACAAAAATAATAAATGCCAAGGAAATTTCTGTTTTTACTGTTATTGTCCATTGAATCAATGGAAAGAGAAAAATACACTGTGGAGTTGGTAAAAGACCCACCAGCTCAGTCTGGTTTTTAAATAGAGAGGAAACCTCAGTGATATTTTCTGCAAGCAGGAAATTCTCAAACTAAGAAAATTTCATTTAGAAACCACTGATATAAATGGTAAGCTTATTTATACTTTGCCCTCTACTCTGCAAATAAGTTTTCCATGTTTTTGTCCTTGTATTAGATGTTCTAGTTGAGTCCAGGCAGATTTTGTAAGGCTAAAACCTCAGTTGTCATTAGATTTATGAATCAGTTTTTCTACAATAAGTAGCTCTAAAAGAAGTGAAGCAATCTGACATTTCTGCTATAGGAAAAAAATAGTCTTCCACAAACTCAAAAGCATTTTTTTTTTTGGTTGCTTAATGATAATATTCTATTCTCTTCCTGATTTACATGTTTTGGCCCTTCCAAGTACCCTTTATCTTCCAATTAGTTTCCCCATTACATATATAATTAAAGACAAATCAGATTATGGTGATTAGCATATATTATAAGTCATTTTACTAATTTCTGAGGGCATATTCCTACAAGGGATAACATAGAAATTAGAAGACTAATTAGGCCAAAATTACCTTTGCTAATGAATCTAAGCAGTTGTTAAATCCTCGAACAAAAGAGACATTTTTGCTCTTTAGAGGTTGAAGGTATGACTCTTAGGAACCAACTTTAAGAATAAATGTGTGGAATTTCAACATCTAGAAAGGGTTTAGCTCCAAAACACCTGAACTAATTCTCTGAAAAATCTGCTGCCATTGGGTCTAACTGTGGGTGCTGGAGACTTTGATAAAATAGCTCTCCATGAAGCGCAGTGCTTTCCTCTGCTCTTGGGACTCACAAGGAAAAAGAAGAAGAGTTCAGGAGCAAATGCCAAATTTTATTTTTGATGTGAGGTTGTGATCAGGCAAGAACAACAGCACCCCACCAGCAGGGTAAAGGCAGATGTTTGTCCGTGTGCTTCCCCTCTTTCCCAGGCAAAGAGATGTTGCATGAGCAGTTTATGCAGGGTTGTAGTCAAAGTGTCAAAGACAGAAACCTGCAGGAGTTTCTTGTGCCGCTCTGTCTATGTCATGTGTGCACTGGTCCCACTCCCTTATTGAACAAGAAAGTATTCAGAACTCAGGAACAGTTGTAACAGAACAAAACATTTCTAGGTGTCAAAACACAAGCCCAGAGCTCAGGAAACCCACTGTGATTTGAGGCCATGCAGCAGGTACACAGTCTTTGGTTAATCCCAAACCTTCACATGCATTTGAGTTGTTGGATCTCCTCGAAACTAGAAACCAAAATACTTTTCAGGGCTTGCATCTCAGTATCCCCATCATAGACTGCTCTGTCTGTATAGAGGAAAAAAAAAAATTTTTTTTCTGCTTCAGATATGCCAAGTATGTTGAAGAGGAAGGAATGGTTCAACAATAGAAATGAAAGACAATAAAAGTACTTAAGATCCACCAGCTAAGAACTGCCAGAGCTGTTGCTGCCACAGTCCTTCCCCAGGCTTGGACTCACAATGAAGTGGCACTATTCACACTCCTTCCCCCCAGTTCTCCAATGGGATAGGTGTCTGTGCTTGTTCTGGAACACAGTGCTTCTTCTCCTCATTCTTAATTGGATGCATGTTTGTTCCTGTTTAACAGCTCTATTTTCAGATGATAATTATCTGCTGAAAATTTGGGCCTCTGAGCTTAAGCTTTCCAGACCAGGTTTCTACCCTGGATCAATTTTGTTTAGATGTGTAGCTAACAGAGAGCAGCTATTCTTGTAGGCAGGGAAAATCTCCCGTCATCTGAAGGAAAAAAGAAGAAAGTGATAGATTGTTTTGAACAGCTTTGGTGTCAAAATGGGTGGGAGCAAGTAAAGACTGAAATAGTATAGGAAAATAGTCCTTGGAGAGGTGACAAGACTTTTGTAATTCCAGTGAAGCTAGCCAAGGTTTGGGTATGATAGTTTCCATATGTATAACTGGTTTGCACAACCATTCCTCCATTTTCTGCATAAAATGAAGTATTGCTGCATGTGGTGATACAGTTCTTTGTACACACACTGGTAAACCTCCCTGGCTGGCGAGGTGGGCTGCACCTCCAGTGCTCTGCTACAGGTGAGGGTGTGGGAGGAGTGATCATGCAGAAGGGAACAAGTTTTAACTTGCAAATGTGTCCATTGGAAGTGATGGGGTTCTATCTGTCCAACAGCTGGACAGCTTTTTCCTTAAAAAAATGAATAGGAAAAGACCTGCTACTGCAGTCACTGAGTGTATGTAGGCTGAGCTGACTCCAAACTATGTGCCTGAAGCTGTTAAGATTTAGGCAGCATGCAGTATCAAAGAAAGTGAACAATACATTTCAAGAGGAATGTTATGGACTCAAAGACTGAAAGAAGAAGTAGGTAAAAGGGGTTAAAGTTTTTGTGGAGGAATTGAGTCACATTAGGGGCTTGTAACTGTTTTCCCAATCTATCTGAAGTCCAAGGGCAGTTTTCAATGTGACACTGGCAAAATAGCCTTGACTTTGGAAATTAGTTTAATTTTAGGCACATTAACATAATTTTTTTTTTTTTTTGCCAGTTTGGATTTTGAGGAAATGAAGATGACTGAACAAAGAGGAAAACACCTTTCCTCCACATTGTCCAAACTCAGCTTAAGCTAGATACCTGCCAAGCCTCAGATTCCTTTGTTCCTGCCAGCCCTCACACCCATCCCCTTCCAGGTCCTGTGGTGAGGTGACAGGCACCACTGGATGGTGGATCTGTGCATAAAGCTTTCTTTCAGCTACTGGTTCCTTTCTATTTTTTTCATCTGTTCACCAGCTGCAGGAGTGTCCCTGCCCTGACATGGGTCATGAGTCTTCTGAGGTACTGCCCCAAGCAAAGAGCAGCTTCTCCCAAAAGCGCATCCCCAGAGTGATGCCAAGGAGGGGAGAACAAAGTAGCAAGTGTGAGCAGTAGGTGCAGAAGGAATGCAAAGGAGGTCAGAGCTGAATGCATGAGTTACTTGGCAATGGTTTGGAAAGAGGAGGTAACACCCCTGGTGCACAGCAAGCAGTGTGTCTGAGAGAGGGGCACACATTCCTGGCCAGACAGCAAGCCAGGAGGGGCTTGGGCTGGAAGTCCAGCTCCAGGAGTTTGCAGGAAAACATCCAAGCCCAGGATGAATGTGACAGGGTTAGGTTATATTACGCCCTTCCTTTAAGCATTTCCTTTTGGCTAGGTCAGGTTTCTGCCTCTTAACCTCCAATGCTGGCATAGTCAAGGACTGTAAATCCCTCTCTGGAAGGCAGCCAGCTGAAAAGCTGGTCACTTCAGCAGCTTGTTGTGGTTTTAGGTCTGTTTGCCTGTTCAGAAGACACTACTGGTAGCTCTGCTCCATGTACAATGCCTCCCAAAGCCCTTTTTTTTTTTTTTTTTTTGTGGAAAAAGCTAAGTCCTGGTCAGAATTAGGTGAATGATGTTATGCACACTATCACTGGGCGGGGACTAAGAGATTATCTAAAAAGAAAAAACTGATAAAGTCCTGGTGATGTAAAGAAAAATTCCCTGAGGGAATTTATTGTCTTATATCCTGAGTGATAAATGGATGGGGTGCCTTCCATTTTCCCTGGACATCACTGCCACTCAGCACCTGTGCTTCTTCTTCACCACAAGGTCTTCCTTCCTATGGACTTATACAAGAGTTTGTCCTGGCACCTGTGGGCTTGGTGGCAGCTCTTTGGCAGTGACATAAAGCAGCCATAAATCACAGTTTCGGCTGAACTCTCCAGCACTTGGTTTGAAGCTTGGCCACCAAAAATTACCATCTTCACTTGGAGGAGACATGCCTTAAGGCCAGCATGAGTGGAGCAGCTGGAGACCTTCTAAGACATGTACTTCCCAATCTTTCTTACCCCTGTCTGACTGTGCTGGGGGTTGCTATTGTTTGATTGATATGTTCTCTTTGTCCACTGAAGTGGGCACCCCTCAGAGGCGTGTCCTTGGGCTCCAGGTAGCTTGACTTGTTCACACTGTCTATAACCATCACTGCAGCACATATTTAATCTCTTTTGAACATTTGCTTAGCCTCAGGAAGGTTTTCTGTTAGTGCAAGCCCTAGGAGATAGCCTGATTAGGCTTGAGCAAGTGTAATTTTACTGCCTCAGGAAAAATTGGTTTCTGCAACATAACATGCAACAATTTATAATGCTTTTCTTCCCTGTGGCACTTAAACAATATGTCAAGTGCAAAGAATTCCAGCCAAATATAGAATTCAAAACACAAAGAACCTTAATTAATTTTCTGGAAGAATTTATCATGGGGGAGTCAGTGGGAGGTGAGAAGAAGATCTTTTAGCTGTATTTAATTTTCCTTAGTTGTGTGTGACAGTAGATGTCTCTCATCATGGATCTTTCTCGTAAGCATGCTCCAATGCAGCTGGCAGCTGGTTAGACTGTGACAGATGGTGCCAAACCTCTATTGTTTGGCTGAAGGTGGGTATTTTGGAATGGTTTTGCTTTGAAAACAACTCTCCTCCAATCTTTCCATTCTTGCTGAGGTCCAGGAAAGATTTCCAGCAAGGCAGGAATCGTCATAGTGATGTAATGCGTGTAAATCTACCATTACTCTGAGATCATTTCTGTAGGCTGAAAGATGGAAAAACTCAGAAGCATTCCCATGCCTGGTTAAGCATTACTGCTGAGCCATTGCTAGAACGTTGTGCTCCAGGACAAAGCTTTCACCCAAGAGCAGACAGACGCTGCTGGTTGTGTACGATTACAGCTGGCTGGGAGCTCCAGCTAGGCTTACCCTAGAGATGTTGGCTGCAGTAGGAATGTTGGCTGGGGCAGAGGCATGTGTTTTAATACAGAGCAGTGCCAGCAGCAGCCGTAGTGCAGATGCGGCCATGCTAACACAACTGCTCTCGCCAGCACAGTGTGTACAAAGTAGAAAAGCCACAGATTCTCTTTCCAGTGCTTGGCATCCACTTGGGGAATTGAACTAGAAGCCCTTGTGCAAGCTGCAGAGATGAGGCCTTGGAGGAGTTATTGTATCAGAATGGAGCATAACACACCTGCCAGGGGATGGTGGCTACTGCTGCTGTCCTGAGCACAGCCCCAGAAACCAGTGGCTCCCACTGGTGGAGCAGGTTGCACCTTCAAACAGGGACAAGCTTTGGGTGCAGAAGGAGCTGGTTCTTCCTGTGCACTGGGGACTGCATGGATGTGCCTGTACTGGCGTTTGGTCTCCTGAGAGCTCAGATCAGGACTAATCCCCGTTATTGGTAAGTCCTTACAAAAATTCTGCTAAGAAGTGTAAATCTTGGTAAACAGCCATTCCACTTGGCAAGAGTCATGGCCAGCTGGCTGAAGCAGGCTGAGGCTGGTGCTGACTGTTTCTTCAAATGAGCACCAGTAAGGCCTTTTGAAAAGCACCCCCATTGACACATTTCCAGAGCCAGCATATTGCGAAAGCCAAAGGGATCTTGGGTAGAAGAGATTTTGTTTATTGCTGGGGAGTTTGACATCCTGTAAGAATGGCTTACCTTGTTAGAGGCTAGTGAGTGCCAGTGGGAGGGAATTTGTGTTCACTAGACAAATGCAAATTCCAGTGAGGAGATTAAACTTGTAAGAGTCTTATGGAAAATAAACATCCTGGTTAGGGAGGGAGCATGGGGAAACAACTCTAAGTATAACCACTGAGTGCTTAGCCTCAGCAAAGAGTATTAATGGATAACTTGATATCCAAAGTGCTAAAGAAAACCTCAAAAGCCCATTTGAAAGGAGTTAAAGAAACTCTCTATGTGTATAAGATAAGGAAAGAGGCCAACAAACACAGCACTGTTGAAGGTGCTGGGAGTGATTTAAGAGGCAGGAAGAAGATCCAAAAAGCTGTTAAGGCTGCAGGAGACCCTGCTTGCAAGGGTAATGGGATTCTGATTTTCACAATCTGAGGTGTAGAATACAAGCAGGAAGAAAAGATTTTATTCTCAATGAAATGTAACCATTTGAGTTATAAATGAGAAGAGCCAGAACCTTTACACCCTTACTTCTATTATAAGCTATCATTTTTCTGTCTAAAGCATGTGCTTTTGGGAAGGAGTAGGATAGAGCAGAAGGTAAGTCCTGCCAGACTTTTCTTTGACAATCTCTCTCTCACAAAAAAAAAAAGTAGCCATCATTTTGTATCTTTACAGATTATGTAAAAATGAAATACTGAACTACCTAAACAGAAGACGGATGTGGTAAAACTGGTAAAAGTCTGTGAGTTCCCTGAGGTTGTATCTGTTCTATGATCACAACAAGTCTTGGCACACAAGGCCTCGATGATTATGGCCTTCCCCTCCCAAGAGATGGTAAGTTCTTGCTCTTTTTTACACTAGAGAGCTTTTTCTCTATGCTCTACAAGTAAATGCATACATTCTTACAAGTATCCTTTAGGAATGTGACTTAATATGGGGGACCTGATTCTGCACTACTCAGTGCTTGAAAGCAAAGGGAAACAAAAATGATAAAGAACTGCAAAGGCTCCTTGGGTTTGCTAGCTTTTTTATTCATTCAGTCAGCTTTGCACAAGCATAAGTGACTATAGAATGTGCAAAGCACTGAAAGCTGCAGTGTAATAAGATGTCAATGTTTCATCTTTGTAGACCATACTTTCTTGAGACAGCATCAGAAGACCGAAACAGACAACTATAGAGCTGTATTCATCCTACCCATGGGCTTATTCAGATAACAAACAGATTGTGTTATTAAAAAAGGGGCATCCCTTAGAAGTGGATCCATATCTGCATTCAGGATGAAAGTTGATGCACTACACACAAAAATGAATACACCAGGTGCTAATAGAAGGGCAGGCAGCAAAAGACTTATATGAAACCATTGCCTGAATATATACACATAAAATCAGGTAGGTCAGAGTCCTGGAGCTGATATTAGTGAGGGATCTTACAGCATATCTTGGAGATTGGAAGGACAGGCAGCAGTGGGGATACAGCCCAGTCAGTTCTGCCTGGAGAACCTGGATATATTCAGCCCTGAGGGGCTGGATGAAATTTCCCTGAGTGCTGAAAGAATTGGCTTATGTGATATCACAGTGTGTTAACAGCCTGTTCTCTCTGACAAATCGGGTGATTGGGAGAGATCTGTGACAACTGCAAAAAGATTTGTAGTAAATCATTAAGAAGTGGAAAAGGGAAGAAATTACCTAGGAAACCTCACTGTGTGAAGGCCTCGCTTTTGTTCCTGAAAAGATTATGGGATATGTCTTCTTGGAATCCATTTACAGACATGAGACGGGCAAGAAGGTACTCAGAAATAGTCAACACAGATTATCTTCTACAACAGTGTGACTGTGTGGAGAAGGTGAGAGCCATGTAGGCAATGCACAGTTTATTAATGATTTTGGTGCCATCACCCACAGCATTCTCCTTTGGAAGCTGAAGAAATATGAGCTAGAGAAATAAAATGCTTGGTAAACTGAAGAGCAGCTGGACCTCTGGGCTCTAAGGGTGGCTCACATCTGGTTGGTGGTCACTTATGAGAGGGGTATTGAAGATATTGCTTAACATTTTCATCAGCAGCCTGAATGATTACACAGAATGAACCATCAGTGAATTTATAAAAAATATTTAATTAAAATAAATATTTGACAAGATAATTGACAGAGCTTTAATCTAAAACACCTTTGCTAAACATAAGGACCAGGCTAACCTAAACAACTCAAGTAGTTTAACAAGAAGAAATGCAGAGTTTTGCACCAATTGCAGAATAACCCAATGTATTAGTACAGGTTGGGAAGTCACTGACTAGTGGTAGTCCTGCTCAAAAAGTCCTGAGTGTTTAAGGATGCTGACAGGACACTCTCATTGCAGATAAGTCAACCCCTATCTCACTTGCAAATAAGACCTAAAGTAGTTTTCCATTAGGAAGGGTCTTGGGATTGCAATAGTCCTTTTTGAGCATGAGACTGGGGTAGATGGCATTTAAAGATATATTCTAACCCACAGATCCATGATCCTACAGCTTCAATATCAACAGCAGCTTAGTCTTAAATGTTTTTTTCCCAGCAAATACGTATGAAAGATTCCACTCTCTATACATCAGTGAGGAATTTAGACAGTACTTCAATTTTCCACAGTCATCTCCCTCCCCAGGCAAGAACACTTACCATGAAATCATAAGGTAGACAGAAGAATATGAATGTGGTGTGTGAAAGTTGGGAGCTGGGCCAGTTACACTCCTACTCTGGATATTTCTTGTTGTCTTAAAACTATTTGCTTTATAGCTTAGCTAATTGATGTTGGTTGTTATGAGTCTTGATAGCTTGGAGGGACTGGGTTATAGACCTTTCTAGTTTTCATTACTGGCCTGTATAATTACAGGTAATAAAAGCAATGATTTCTTAAAATGCACTTTGTGTTTTCCAGGTGTCCTCAGACAAGAGAACAGTATGTCTTGTTAAACACTCAGCAGCAACATAAAGTCTGATGTTCTCCTCTGAATCATGGGAGAGGATAATGGAGCACATCCCTTGCTGAGAACAGGCTTTTGAAATTATTTTCTCCATCTTGCTCTGGTTACCCAAAACCCATTCTGGTATACTCATTAATCCGCCCACTCTCTTTCTAAATTGAAAATGGAATGCTTTGTGCTTTTGGGGGTTAGTGACTTCAGCAGAGCCACTGAGAATAGATCAAAGCTCATGGGAAAATGATGAGCTAGACTTTCTCCAAATGAAAAAAACAACAGAAACCCTCTCAGGGTCCTGTTGTTTCAGTGGCATGAACACCTTTGGCCCAAATTCATCCCATCACATTATAGGCAGTTAACAAGGCATCTAAATTAAGAGTCTAAATGCTTTAAGTTCTCTTATTCCTTTAGTCAAGGGACTTTGGAATGCCATTTATTCCTCTTACACCCTGAATTACTGTTTCAGATTGTCTCTCACTGGATGTTCAGGAAGCCTTGGGTGACTCAGGGAGGCACTCCAAAACTTTCATTTTGGTATGGAACTCAGCATCTAGATATTTTTATATGGAAAGATTACAAGTCGTGGTTGATTCAGTTGGTTGTATGACTTGATGCTATGAGCCAGCCTGAGGCTGATACATTGCTGATCTACTCTATCCCATCTAGAGGATGCTACAGAGGAAAGAAAGGAGTCAGTAACCTCAGTGAGTCTGCTGTGGACAGATGGGCAAGAGATTAAGGGTAAGATCTGAACTTGAAAAATAGTTCCACAGCTGAGGCTGCACAGCAGCCTAGTGCTATCAACATACTGCAGCTGCCCCCTCTCCATTTTCTTCCCTCTCTTTCCTTGTAGGCATCAGACAGGCTGTGAGAGCAGTACAGTTTGTTGCATTGGTCTGTATCTATTGAGGGAACAGACAGCCAAGACTTCCATGAGCTTCTTTGTACATACAATAACTCTGACTCCATTTCTAGCTGTTTGAGACTCTGAGACATACATTAGGTGAAAATAGGCCTGCCATAGAGATCTAATACTACTTATCTTCTTGCCTCTTCACATCTTTCTTTTATTTATATCGTCTTCAAGTCTCTGGATGATCCAGTCCCACTGGACATGCAAGTGTTAAGGAAACTTCCCAGTCTGACCATTCACATGGCTCTCTGGCCATCACACTCCCAAGAGATTTTCACTGCTGGGACCAAAGTCCCTTCACAGGTGGCAGCTCCAGGGGACCAATGGGTGCCCTGGTTGACTCCCTGCAAACTCCATTTACACTCAGACCAGGTTTCCTGACTGATTCAACCCCAGGTTTCTCACAGCAGCATCTCAGCTGTCTCATTCCACAAAGCCATTAATTCATGGCTCAGTAACACATAAACAGCCTGAGCTAGTGCCTCCAAAGAGACACCCTCCAACCGAGGAACCCCATGCCTTTTTATACTCTCACAGTCTGCTTGTGCACAAGTCTTGCTCTTCTCCTGAGACCTTCCCTCCTGCTCTCTCCCTCGCTGTCCATCCACCTGGCTGATGCCTCTGGTCTTTGTACACTTTGTTATCCAAAGGGTTGGCAGTTCATGGCCTCTTGTCTCAGGCTCCCACCCAGAACTCAACCTGCACCTCAGCCTGTATTCCAACAGCAGCGAGCTGCCTGCGCCAGTTGTATTCCTCAGCACAAACGTGAGCTGATGGGCAGCTCCCTGACCCTGTGCCCCCTGTCAGCTGGGCTCTTCCAGAAGGGTGTGAGATGGTTAGGGTAACACCTTCTGCGCAGCATTTTGCACACTAAGTGTGTTGAGGATAATAACATTTAGCTTTCCTTAGGGTTGGATTGCCTCCTGCTAATGGTTTCTTTACCAGCAGCTTCTGTGGACTTCTCTTGGACCTGAGCTGATTCAATTGTGTTATTTCTCAGCACCATCTCCAAATAGTTCTGAAAGATGGCACTGCCTTTCTTCTCCCATTCCAAGGAATGAAGTGATGTGTCCCCTTCCATTTATCACACTCACCATGAATTTTTCTGGAAATGCTAGTTGTATCATACTTTAAGAAAAGTATTTATTGCCAGTGTATGGGCAGAAACAGAAAGGGGCACCACAGGGACAAGCTTTTGCAATCACATCAGGGAAAATTTTTTAAAAACTGTACTAAAGAGTCCAGTAAATCAAACTAATTCCAAGTGGCACTTGGTACTTTTTAGCTTTCTTCAGGTTCCCTTAGAAAATGTCCATCTTTCTCTACTGTTCACTTATCTTAGACCAGGGCTGGACTGTGCCATGACTCCTGAAGTGCTAAAGGAGGTTGTCTGCATCCTGGAAATCCTCTTTCCTGCTGTCAGCCTAGAAAACACATCCCAAGCCTCAAGAGTTTTTCTATGAAATAATGGTGTTGGTACCCATAAAAGATGCTGGCTTTCCTGTTCAGATGTCCAAATACACATTTAACTTTTGTTTCATGCAGCTACCCACTTGTTTGAAGTTGCAAGCACATGTTGAGTGTTAGTTTCCTTCTTTCCTTGTTTCAAAGTGTACACTCCATGTCTGTATAAAAGTATCCCTAAGTGTAGGAAATCCTTCTTCCTTTCATTGTGCATCTATTGGACATGTGATCCATTTGTGTAAATGAAAAGGGAAATTTTGAAAAAGTGGAAGGAAAATCCCAAACACTTAATTGAATTAACACATTTTTTGCCTTTAAATAGATTGTATTTACCTCATTTTCCAGTGTTACACTCCTGAGGATTTCCACACATTTGTGAGGGACCCAAATTTTCCCCTAGAGACTCAAGGTATTGGATAAATCAGGGGTGACTCAAATGGCTGTGTAAGCCTGGCTGCAAACAGAGTGGGTTCCTCCTCACTGGAAATCATCTGGAGGATGTATATTATATAAAAGAAGTTCTCCGTTCATCTAGGCAGAAGTAATTTGTGCAGAGACATGTAACTGTTGCACTACTCAGAAGAGCTCTTCTGCAGGGCACGTGCTGCAGCCCTGGGGAAAGTCAGCCAGGCTGAGCAGCAATGGGCAGCAGTGGCTGCCTGTGTGGTGCTGCCAGCTGCAGCCTCCAACCTTTCAGCCATACAGCACCAGAAACCTGGAGCAGCTGCACAGCCTCCAGTGCATGGCTGGCCCAGCACAGGGGACCACCACAATGGCCACTGATGTGTAGCCAAGGGTTTCCATATGACTTTGAAGTGCATTTTTTCTTTTTCATAAATAGCTTGCTGTCTTGTTTTCCCAAAGAAGCACAGAACATGTTTTACTTGCCAAGGACACCCATGTCCCCATGGGCAGGAAGGAAACCTCTGGAGGTGAGCAGGCATGGCGAAGAGTTTTTGCTTTGTGCTGGTTTGTGGGAATGTATTGCAAGCCATTTGAAGGTTTTATATAAAATGAGTAGTGTGCTAATGTCCTGGCCTTCAGGAGTATTTCAGGGCTGGGGTTTTCCATTTGTGTTACTTTTTTGCTTGTTATGCATGAGATGCCAAAATTACTTGGGGGGGGGGCAGAGCTGCATTGGCACTGTCTGGGCGATGTCCACCAGCCTGCCTGGAGCCCAGACCCGTGTCTGGTCAGACTGAAGAGCATGCCCAAACTGATCAGGTTCAGGCTGTTTCCAGGGCTCCTGGCAGAACCTGGAAGGCAGCATCTTGGCACCCCCACTCTGCACAAAGCCCTACCACACCCCGTGTGACACAAATGGAGGAGTCCAGAGTCACAGCGCATTCCCGGCTGTTCCAGTCCCCAAGGTGACTTGGCACAGCCTGGGCAAATGAACTACTGAGAGAAGGAGGTCACAAAGCTACTGTTGGAATGCTGGCTGCCCAAGCTGCTTCTGGAGAATATTTTAGACATTCATGGGGCTTTAAGCTGTAGTAATTCAACAATTAAAAACAAATAGGTTCTTCTGCCCTACTTATCCACTAGACAATGCTGATCCAAAATGTTCACAGTGCCAAAGGCCTATTCGAAGTGATAGGAGCTTTGAATCTTTCCTGTCAACCCTGGGTCTTAACATATGTCTCCATGGAAATCAGTGATACAGACCTAATCTGGCAGGCACAGTTTTGGAAGAGCCCAGAAGATTTGTCTGTAAAAAATAGCAGGAGGGTACTCTGTGGTATTTCTAATCCCAGTTGTTTTAAACTATAACAGGATGTGCAATGCTGTCATTATTCAAATAGGTGCCTTGGCAATTGTTTTCTTCTCCTGACATTTTCCCATTATTTTTTCTTGAAATTCATACATAAAAAAATAATATTCTATTGTATGGAATTGGTCAGAAACTGAAAAAAATCAATTAGAACAGGGCCTGATCCCATTTTGAAGTAACTTCTCCCCATTTGCTCTCTCTTCTCCAGGACTGGCAGCTCACTTCATTCCCAGGCATTCTCTTCATTCCCAGCTTGTAAGGTCAGAGATTAAGTGCTGTTAAATATAATTAAATACATTTAGGAGACACAATCTATGACCTTGGTGGTATCTATAAGAACAGGTGCTTAAAAGCTGCATGGAAAAAGAGAAGTCCATTTTTCCAAGTGTAGCAAACCTGATGCTCAATAATGGTTTGTGTCAAACTGAATCTCCATGCCCTACTGTTAAAACCCAGGAATGTGGTAGAGTATTTATTTCCAGAAAACCATTTTTTCCCTACAGTCTGAAAATGGCTTCTTAGTTTTAAATGATGATTTTAAAACACACCAGAAATTTAGTTTTCTGCATTGGTTATTCATTCTGCCTTAAGAATATATAAAAAACAGATGGGACTAATTTTCTCTTACTTGGTCCAAACATTTCAACAAGTGGGTTATTTTTCTTACCAGCCTTCGGACTCCCCACTGTTCTTAACAGGATTATTTGGATAAATAAACTGATCCAACTTTGACCCTTTACTAACCGTTCACCTGTAGCAGAACATGCAGAAGTTAAGGGAAAGAAAGGATGTCTGTTCTGGTGAGAAGTGAACTAATATTGCTTTATTCTGAAAAAACATAAAATTATTCTTGTCTGAAACAAAAAAATCACGCATTTTTGGCATAAATATCCTGTTTTATTTCTGATGTAGTTGAGCAAACACCAAAAAGTTAAAAGGTTGGAACAGTTTGGCAAGGAAAAGAAGGAAGGCTGACTCTAACTACCGTATGGTTTACAGATGTTTCAGGTAGGCATATAGACATCTCCTTTATTTCAGAACTATCCCTGTAGGATTTTGCTAGTGTTCAAACTCATTTATCCCTTTAAGCCTTTGTCTACCTTAACTACAATTGGAGGAAAGCAGGATACAATCTAGCATACAGCAAAAGCAAGATACAAATAGTGGGACAAAATCAGTTTCGGCTACAGACAGGAAAGGAAAATTTTCAAAAAGTGAAATGATGAATAAAATAGGACAGACATCCTCCTTGTTCTTCAGGGCTGAGTGAATCAACAATACAAAGATACAATGAGATACCTGTATCAGTGGTAGGTTGTCCTAGGCTTTCAAAGACTATAGTGAGGTGGAGATCCTGAACAAGGGAAATTAAAAGCTGAGCAGTGCTGAAAGTATGCAGGTCACAAAAGAGGTGCAGGTTAAATTGACGTATGTCATCCTTCAACTGTTTCCCAAGCTCTGATCACCAAAGAGCTGAAGCTGTAAAATGTTCCTACCACTGTAGGTACAGTGGGCTGTACCTACCTTTAGGATTAAAATATTTTGATCCTGTGAATGACAGCCATGACTCAGGTGATCTGACATGCCACATTGTGTAAAGTTTCTGGTTTTCCCCTCATTATCTAGTCTTTTTGTAGAGGAGTTATAGGTGCAATGGAAGTGATGCTATGATAGAATGGAAGTAGGACTGGACAGAAGCATTACTTGTGCCTGGTGACAGTAGGTATAAGTGACACTGATGTGCTGTCCCACTGCTTTGCAAACAGATGCAGCAGTGCAAGAGGGCTGCTCCTGCTCCTGCTCCTGCTCCTGCTGCTGCTCCTGCTCCTGCTCCTTTTTGTTTCTGTTGGTCTGCCAAAGGCTCCTGTTTGCACAGATGTGCTGGTAGGGCAACACATGAAATTCCCTTCCTCCCTTCAGTCCCCGTGAGCTGAGGTAACCAACACGTCTGAATGGAATTGTTTGGATTAAGAAGGGGTTGAGGAGATGCTCTCCTGAGGAGCAGGGCAGAGTGGTGAGGAGTGGTTTGCAGCAAGCTAAGAGCACTTGTGTCTTTGGCTGACAGCATTGCATTTGTCCTTGGTGTCAGGCCCTGTGAATTTGGCCCAGTCATTTATGACCCTGTAAACAAGAAGCTGATTCCAACTGTGAATTCCAAGAGCAGGCATATAATTATAATGTTTTTACTGACTCCTTCAGCTAGAACTCCATTAGGACAGTTAACTATCAACTGAGAAACTAGGCAGATTAAGAAATTTTTCTCAAGCAATCCTCTTATTTTATATATAAAGTACTAATTAAAATAATTAAAGTTGTGGAAGAGTGTGTAGGTAATTGCACTGTACTATAATTTCTCTTTATATTCGTTATTGTGGGAATAAACCAAGGAGACAGAGCAGTATATTTGACCAGAGGCAGAGGAGATGACCCTACCCAAGATCATTTTGTTTCTGTATGGGACATATGTCCCAGATGCAGTAATGTTCCACTCTGGATGAGAAGGGTATGCCATGTAATTTTAATGAAATATTTAAAACCCTGTTCCCAATGAGAATGTGGTCTAATGAACACTGTGTACTAATTTCCATTAACACTGACTGTGTAGTGACCTTGGATAAATCATTGCATCTCTTTGTCCATAAGCTCATCTACAAAATGCCTTCCTCACAGACATGTAGTGAAGATTCACTAGTTAATGCTTACAAATTGCTTTGAAGATATAAATAAATATCATTAGTACTTTAGCAATGCTGAAATTTTGAGATCAAGAGGGCATTTTACCCTCTGCCTGTTGGGGGCTACAGTGACTGTCCATAAGTAAATGGATCTTTCACTTTGGTGTTTGCATATAGCTGTTATCTTCTACTAAATGTCATTATAAATCTACATGGTCACTGGCTGTCCACTGTCTATCAGTGCCCAATCTTTTATAGCAATCAAGGAACAAATTATAATAATTTTTTGCAAAAATTGTATACTAGAGATGAAAATCTTTTGCACACTCTAGCATGATTTGGCACTCTGAGCAAGTACAGGGTGATTTGGTTTCATCATTCCTTCAATCATCTAATCCATAGCACTTAATTTCCCAGGCAAACAGCAGAATTGTGTCTGGACCTGGGGATGCCATTAAAATAAAACAAGTTTGAAATTCATAAATTTATTTCATGCCAAATCCTTGGAACACATTGACATTGTTGTGTCTTTTCTGAACTTTCAGATGAATGTACTAAACTGGTATACCTACACTTCTTATGCTGTAGTTTAATTTGTAACAGGAGATCTCTCTAGCAGAGTGAAGCAACAGAAATCTTGATCAGAACTATTGAAAAAATATGCATTCTCATAAAATCTGACTAAAATAGTGTAAGTTGCTGAACATTAGATTTCTACCAATTAAAGTTAAATTAGGCTTTGTCCCAAAGTGGTTGTTAACATTTTTGGGGGTATTTTTTGCCAAAAGGAACAGCACTACCATGGAAATAAAGAGGAGTTTAAAAGTATTAGAGTCATTCAACATTGTTTCCATGTTGATAAGCATACAGTTTTATCATGTCTCCATTTCCCTATGTTCTTCTCTCCTTTTGTATAGGGGTGAAATGGGTTCATTTCCACCACAAAGGGAGACATACATGGAGATGGAGATATGGGGGAAAAGAGCTTTGTGTCTGGAACGACATGAAACAGACCATGAAATAGCAGATGAGGGTACTTTACCAGGAAGTGTAGGAAGGAAGGAAGGAAGGTAGGAAGGAAGAAAGACCATGACAACCTTGAGCATCGTTCACTGATGACAAAACAAACAGTGAAGCCACAGGTTTTTTGGTTTTGCTGCCATCTAGCAGAAGATGGACAGCCTGACATCCATCCACCCACTGGGCCAGAGAATATTAGATTGCTGAGGTGGATAGATAATGTGGATTATGGCTCAGGTCTGAGCAGGCCATTCTGGCTAGTTGACTCTTAAAAGGTGGCTTATTTCTGGAAGACCAGATTTAGAAGCAGAACCAGCTGAGACTCACTCCTTTTGCTGAAGGAGTGAAACAGGTTGGTCTCCCCTGTTGGCGTTGTTGGATTGAAGGAGATATGCAGCCAAAAGAACAAAGTTTAGGAAAATTCAGATATGCCCTCTAAAGACAAACCTTCTGAGCAAGATAAGGGCCATTTTCCTTTCTGGGGAAAGGAAAGCCCTCTTTGTGTGTACAGACCACATTTTAAAAGAATCAGTTAATAATATCAGTCACCTTGATCAAGGTTTGGTCAAGGCTCATGCTAAAAAACCCTTTAGCTTGTAACACATTTCAAGCAAGTCATTAGCTGATTCTGAGTGTATACTGCTTTATCATCTGAACGGTCTTGAACAAAGCTCAGTTACATAATGATCATGTTAGGCTCCTAAATGAGTTTCCTTTCCTGTAATTATTAATCCTCCAGCTTCTCTCTTTCTTGCAATCTCATTTTATCCTGCAGTGTATATTCCTTTTGCAGGGACAGATAACTATGTCTTGCAGGCTGTCATTTATGGTCTGTATTCATTAGTTCATAGGCAAAGGAAGCAAAGCAGACTGTACTCTGATTTTCCCTTTGTGCAATGGAAACTGAACATTTATTATGGTTTTGTTGCTGAGGAAAAGTTCAATTGCTAATGTAACACAGGCTAAAAATTTGCAGAAAGAAATGTTTCGTGTTCTGGAACAACTGAATTCACATGTGCTTTCCTGGAAGGGAAAAACTTAGCTAAACCTGGGTTGAGGTTTTCTTGGGAAGCTGAGAAACATTATGACAGTGTTGTGTTAAGACTCAGAATAAGGATTAACAAGGTCACTCAGCCTGAAGGTTAAACTTTAAAAGAAACCGAGACGAGTGAAGATAGAGGATTATACACACAAATCATCCAGGTAAATTTGCCCTGTAGCTGTGTTCTTTATGTGATTGAAAGTAAATTATTTTCCTGCCAGATCCATTTAGACTGAATTTCTAAATGTAAAGTGTGAAGTTTTATTCCCATTCTTCTTCTGTTTGACATCACAATATGGCAAAGGCCATTTGCCTGTGAGAAGCATATCAGAAATTATGAGGCCCTCACTCAGCTTCTGTGAATTTCTGTAATGCTGCTTTTTCACAGGGCATATGAAGACAACAATAAGTTATATTCTAGGTGTCTATATTACATTAGATGTCATATGAATGCAAATATATGTTGAGTAGTTTAAGAAGTGCCTTGGGGAGGGGATGTTGGCCACCATTCCATGTAGAAGGGCACATTGCCTTCCTCAGGGGGGCTGTCAGCAGGATAATCCCTTCAGCCCAGTATGGGGAAGCTCTCAAGGGCAGAGGGCTGTTTCACATTCAGCACCTCCAGAGCCACAAGCCTTCTCCGCCCTCCTGTGCATCAGGATATCACTTACCAGGGCCTGTGGCTAGTGTGGGATAGACATTACCCTGTGAACATCCACTTCAGGCTACTGGGGTGATGGGCTGGAGGGAGGGAGCTGGGGAGTGAGGGTATCCAGGAAACCATCATGGCCCATCAGGATGCATGGATTGCTCAGAGGAAAAGCCTGGGTGCTGTGGGACCCTGTCCTCCCCTATGCATTATGGGTGCTGGGTTCTCCTCTCAACTTTGCAGTAGGGATATTTTAAAGTAATTTTACTTCACAACTTCTTCAACTATTCCTTTTCCCCAGGTCCAGTAGATCAGAACGGAGAGGTGTCTCTGCTCAGAAATGCCCCAGTGCCCAGCCCTAGAGAGCTCACCCCACTCATGTGGTGTCTGCCATACACTGACATGAACTGCATGTGTTCCTTGTGGGGCTCAGCCTGGCAGAGTTCCATGGTTAGCCTCTGCTCCTTATTAAGAAGGAAAACACACATGTATGCTTAGGTAAAATAAAGGACCTTAACTGAGAGAAAACTGAGAGAGTAACTTTAACTTTAAAACAAAATCGTTTTCAAAACATATTGTCAGTGTCACCAAATACTTGTTTTAAATCCAGTTAACTCAAATAGGCTATTTTGACAAAATGAGTGTCTCATGCTGCAGAAATGTACATTTGAACTATCTAAACAACACTATTGTGTTGTGGCAGTATAATTATTATTTAAAGCCATATTAAAATAGATTGATTTTTGCATCAATACACCAATGCCTTTACAATCATTTCAGTCTTTCTGAAGTCTACCCCAATGCTTGTTTCCTTTATGAACTGGAAACTCCAAAAAGCTCTAGAGAACATTCATTTTTTATGTTCAGTGGGTCCAGACTGGTAGATCTTGGGTTGTTTTTTGTAGGTGTTATCCAAATCAACCTCTAAAGGCAAAGGATGTGTAAAGTGACAATCAGATTGAAACAAAAGTGGAGTTATGTGCATGCTCCTTATATTATTCTGACAGCTTTATTAAGTCACTCATGGGTCTGCAAGTGCTTTCTGTGATAATTTGCTTGCAGTTGGTCTGGTGATGAGAATGGAGCATGGATATTTTAGTGCAGTCTCCTTAACTGTAGGATGTTGGTGATGCTCTGAGAATACTTTGACTGGAGTTAAATATTCAGGGCAGGAATTATATTTTCAGATGTGCATATCATGTTATGGTATGACTGCTTTTTATGCAAGCAATAAATGCAGCTAACTAGAGCAGGCAAAAACCTGTGTCTTTAATTTTATAGAGGGTGTAAGGTATTGCCCAGAAAAGAACTGTTTGTCCAACACAGAGTTAGCTAAAATAAATTTACCAAACCCCAATATTAGATGATGGATTTGTGGGCTATTCATAAGTGACTAAAGGCGGGAATGAGCAAAGCTGCCTCAAACAACACTATCTCTGTTATGTGTGTGTTTATGCCTTCTAACAGGCATTGATGGTATTCATTCACTCTTCAGCGTGATTTATTCATTCCTTTTAACATATTGTCTGGTTTTCCCAGAGGATGAGAAGGTGGATCTTTTTCTAATGTCCTCTCTGTAATGTTTTCACTTTCTAACTCAAACCAACAGCTCTTTGTGAGCTGATAACTGAATGGACAGTTTAGCTTCCAGTGGAGCCTTGCATATTCAGGAGATGTCAGTTAGCTATGGAACAGTCATGGAATGATGCTTCAGAAACAGTTTTGAAGCATGATGTTACCCACACAGAAACTATTTGTTCTCTCATGTGAAGGCTGATAACTTTGTGGAAAAAATGCCAAGGGCTATCAAGGAAAAGGCTTTCTGAAAATTCTCAAAAGCTGAAGGCTTTTAAAAATTGTTTTTCAGATTTTTTCAAATTGCCAAAAATGTGAGGAATGGAATTTTTCTCTCCAAGATGGAAACCATGAGCAGAAATAGAAATTACTGTCTGTCCTCCTCTGCTGTTGAGATATTTCCAGTCTTAGAGAATTTTTGGCTGCTTGGGAAAACTCTTACCTGGGTAGAGAAGAAGTAAACATAAGGAAAACTAAAAGAGATGCCAAGATAGTATCATCTATGTCATTTAAACTGTTAAGAACCTGGAAAAAACCCACTCTGTTATATCTGTTATATCTATATCATGTATATCATCTATATCATGTATAGGCTTAAGTTCTTGCTTACCAAGGCAAGCTGAAATCACTTCCTGCTTTCTGGAATATGAGTGCAATATGATCACTTTTTAATGGTGGGGAAAAGAGTAGGGAGCTCTACATGATAGAGATGGTTCCTGGAGGCAGTAGCATCATTTGATCCTTGGCATAGCCAGTGTCTGACATCATCTGACTGTCAGGTTAGTAGCTATTATCTTTACATAAAGAGGCAGCAGTTATGCACCTTAAACGTTGTTTGAAATTCCCATCCAACAGAATAAATGCCTGGTGCACAGGTTATACTTTGCCTGAGGAAATGTATGTACCTGGCTACAAAGAGGGAAAATGAGGGCAAGCACTGGCAAGTAAGCTGGACCCAGAGACCTGTTTCATCCTTGCAGTTGAGCTCTTTCCAGCAATGCTGCATTTCTAGGGGCAGCTGGTGCATTCATTCCAGCTAGGGACATTGCTAGTGCTTGTCAGAACCCCAGACTAAAGCACTGACTTGCTCAGGGCCCTTCTAAACCCCCTTATGCAGGACTGTATGTCACACACACACATGCAAAAAAAAAAACCAAAACCAAAAAACAAAACAAAACAAAAAAAACCCAAACCCAAACAAACAAACAAAAAACAACAATCAAAAAACAAACCCCAAGAAAGCCCTGAACCACATTTTGGTTAAAGTGTGTTTGGGTTATGAGCATATTCGGGTCTTGAGTGCAGCATTACAGATTTCATTATCGAAGGCTGTCATCATTTTGAGGTCACTTGGTGAGAGCTTTAGTGGTGCAAAACTAAGTGGATGTAGTTTTGCTGCTGCTGGGGACTTGGGGTGGTTAAAGTGGAGTTAAAAATCTTATTCAGCCTCATAGTTGGTATTTGCTTAGAAATTAACAAGATATTCTTGTGAACAAAACTTGACAGACCCTGAATTTATCAGCACTTGTGTAGTGAAGGGTGTCCACTTGCTTGTCCTCTGAGATCCCCATTATTGAGATACATCTGAGTCCAGGACTTTCTGGAAATTGTACGTTTCTTAGGGCCAAAATAAACCTTTGTAATTGTCTATACGGAGAAGGTGTTTGGAAGAGGAACCAGCTGCAAGTGCACTAATTGTGACAAAATGGTGTTGAATAGATGATGAGAAGCACTGCTAGCCGGGCTGTTAGGAGCCTTTGGAGACTATTCCACTTCTGTCTCCCCATTCTTATCTTTCTGAAAAAATACCAAGCTCTATGTATCAAAACAGTAGTTTTATAGGGTATTAGACTTCATCTATCTATGTTAGCTAGAATACCCATAATAGCACTTTTCTCAGCTCTTCAAATACATCATACTTGGTATGTGATTTTCCTGGCCACAGCAAACTGTGGTTTGGGCATGGAGGTGAAGTGCTCACAGCCATTTGTTGCCAAGTAGAAATGTTACTTAGCTTCATATCAACTGAAATACTTTCAGTGTGTACAGCTCCCATTCCAGATGTGCATTTCAATGGCATAAAATCAGAAGCTATGAACATCTTTTCACACACTTTGCTCCAGGGACAAGGTGTTGATAGGACAGAATTTAATTGAGATAAATGCACTGAGATAACACTCTTATGTGATATGACCTTACTACAGGCATTAAAAATTGTCTTGCAATGAGACAGCTTAGCCTAACTAGCATGCTAAGATATTTTTCTTAGGCATTAATTTTCTCTGCATCTCCAGCTACATCCAGTGTCCTGTACTCAGAGAAGTCAGCCCCACAAGCCTCAAAACTGAAAGCCTTAGGAAGCAGAGATCAGAGCAAGCTCCTTTGATAATTTTGTTTTTTGTGCAACAAACACTCTCCTTGTAGTATGTCATAATATGAGTTCTAATGTGTTTCCAGTGATATTTAATCCAGGTCCAAAGGAGGATTTTAAAAAAATCTAACAGCATGACTGATGTCCCATAGGAGAGACTCATTCCTCCCTAAAATCCCCTGGAACTGGGTCACTATGCAACAGGATATTAATTGAAAAAATCTACTCCTAAACAACACACCAAAACTGCACAGTTGAATTACACACTGGTAAAAAATAGGAGGTCATTGCAGTAAGGCTGAATGCTGAATCCACTAAACTGAGAGTATAACGAATACCTTCAGTGTTTTATATATAGATATATATGGATATTTTACTCATGGTATAACTTTTACTATCTTGAGAGAAAGCACAAAAAGATTTGACTCCTCTAACAGAAACCACAAATGTGATTTATGGATTTGAATTATCTATTGATTTCTGCTGACAGAATTTATGACTTATCTGAATGAGCAGAAGTTTTTTCTGCAATTCCAGTGGAATCAATGACTCGATAATAGGGAAGGGAAGGGAAGGGAAGGGAAGGGAAGGGAAGGGCCAGGAGTGCCCAAATATGTACCAGAAGGAGATGGTTGCTTTGGGTGATACCTGAACACTTGAAAGGGTGATGAATGGATGGACAGAGGAATGTTTGGAGAGAAAAAAGAAATGGATGGATGGATGNGGGAAGGGAAGGGAAGGGAAGGGAAGGGATTTTTACACTTTACTTATGGAAGCTCAACCACAATGCAACAAGGACTCAATTAAAATATAGCAGAAAAGTTCCTGAGAACAGACTGGCACAGATTCATTCCTTAAGACATAATGAGGTGGCATACAAATATTCTGCAGACAGTATGGTGTAGAACAGTCCTCTGTTATCAGGACTAGATGAATTCTCTATTGCTTTTTTCAAGAACTGCTGCAGTGAGTTAAATTCCCTCTTCCTACTTCCAGGGGCTTCTCCATATTTCCTATATATTAGAGTTGCTGGTTTCTAAGTGGCAATTTGGGACAAGAAAGCAAGGACTGTCCCTACAGAAGCGATAAAGTTACTTTCCCTTTTTAGTCCCATCTCAAAGGATGTGAACACACATCCCTGACATCCTCCACTCCCAAAAAAGCTCGTACAGGGTGAGCAATCCTAGAGAAAATTACCCCCTGCACCAAGATGGATGGGTGAGGGGGTCATGCCCCAGAGGGCTATGCCTGAAGAATTGTGCCACTTTCCAGGAAGCACATTTATGGATTTACCTCAAGTTGTAACATCTTCCCTATTTTACAGAACTTAATTAGGATGTGCATCTGGTTTGCAACATGGAGAGTGATGGGACCCATCAGAATATGTCAAAATGCAGTGATATAACTGGAATATGTGGGAGTAGATGTTCATATGAGGGGCTATCTTTTGGAAATGCAGGATGTTTGACTCAAAGGATTTCACCCTCAGTGAATGCACACAGGCAGAAGCAGCTCTGTCTCCAGCTGTTGTGCAGTGCTGGATGAACACCAGAGCTGTGTCACCTAACGCAGTCCTACAGAAGACCAGAACAGTTTCAGGGGATGAGAAAACTGGCACGAGAAAACATCCCAGTGCAATACTCAGTGGCTAATTGCTTGGATTTGCTGACATTGTTCACTCTTTGCAGGACTGTTTCTGAAACTGTGATCATCTCACAGTTGTTTCACATTTTCCTAGGCTGAAATGGAAATGACCTAGCTTCTATTCTGGTTCAGCTGTAGGTCACTGCCTGGCTGCTGTTACCACAAAGGTTTCTGAATTTCTTTTCTGTAGAACTCGTTTCAGTTTAGCATCTTGTCCTCCAAAGTGTTTCCAGTGGTTTTTTGCCCCCCTCACATACAATTCCAAGCTGCTGTAAACAAGTTGTGTTGCTGGTGAGCAGACAGGAAACAACTTGAAAGGATAAGAAGGACATAGAAAAATTAATTCCCTTTAGAAAAGAGCTTAAGTATCATCAGTTGTGGTTAGGCAGGTATTTGCACTTCCAGTGTGGCAATTAGACGCTGCAGTGCTGGGCTGTTGGAAAGATATGCAAACTTCTTATGATACTACAGCTTTCTGATAAGCTGCTAAGAACAAAAATCCATCAGTTCTGGCAAATGCTCTCACTCTGTTTGCTGGAAGAGAGCTTTAGCCAGATGTAGCAGGGCAAAATTCCCCATGTGCCCCCAGGGTGGGTTACTGTTCAGTGAGCCGTGGCTGCTGCTGTCATCCCACAAATGGTTGGCTTCAGCTGGTCCTGGTGAGCACGATAGAGAGAGAGACCACAGCTCCTCTGGTTGGAAAGATATTTAATCCATCTCTTCCTGCTGCTACTCATTGATCCAAATGTCCCCTGTTTGAAGTACTGCTGAAGGGGGAAGTTCTTTTTACCCTCATCTGGTTATGATTAATCTTCTCAGCCAGGTTCCCTTTGGTCAAGGAGGAACCCAAGACAAGAACAGTCTCTCTCCCTCTTAATTACACTGGCTTAACAGAGAAACACCAGTAATTAGAGTCCAGAGATTCCAGTAGGTATATGTGAACATGGTGTCAGTTTACAAGGTGATATGTTAAAGCTGATTTAAGCCTGTAAACAATCTCTTTCTCATTACAGAGGTGTAATTAATCACTTTGTCTCATTAGCACACTATTGGATTAAACAGAGTCATTTTAACCTTCCTCCCTATCTTGGAATCTATTCTCACACAACAGAAGCCAATTTCCTTTGGAAAATATGATCAAGCTTTTGCATCTGTGTGGATGTGGCTCTGCAGAGTTAAGTTAATGTTAGCTTTTTTATTATTCACCTGAACTCAAATGACGTGTTAAAGTCATTGTCTTGGAGACCTCCCTGATCCAGACATGTCATTGGCTAAGTTGAGAAGCTTGGCTGGCTGACTCCGAGGTGGGGTCCTTTGCCGATAAGGTGAAGAGAGCTAAAGGTGAGAGAGATGCTGCCCCTGCTCTCCCTTGGGAGCTGGTTTAAGCTTTATGGCTGGTCCCACAGCTGGGTAGCAGCTGTGCCCAGGCTCTCTGGCTCAGCCCCCGAGCAGCCTGGCTGCTGAGCTGGGTGGTTGGGCTGCACCTGGCCATGGCCTCTCTGGGCCCAAACCAGACCCTCATGGGCATTCCAGCTCCTGGCTGTTAGGGCTGCTGCCTCCACCAGCCTTGCTATCACCCTTGGCTCCCAGCTATCCTTCCCTGGGGAGCACCCAGACATTGCTGTGCCCTACCACAAGTTTTTAGGATTCACCTGAAAGAGAAGAATCCAGGTCTGTGTCATGCCTCAGACCTTGTTGGTGCCTCATAGCCCTGCATGGGGAGATATTTCAGGGAGGGATTTCTGCTGCTTGTCTTTGCATCTCATTTTTCTTTTAATATTGGCCAAGTAGAATCCCTCCTTGAAGATGAAACAGAGCAAGTATGACCCAATTTTGCATAGAATTACAAAAATAACATTTTACCATGCAAAATCATAATCCAGACCAAGTTTTTCTGAGCTTCAACAGACTTAAAAAGTTTATGAACCTTTGAGAGTCATTTTGCTCTCTTTAATTAAGCTCATGTCTTGAGAAGGCCAAGGGGAGGTTTACAGACATCTTTAACAAATAACAAATGGCAAGGACTTTGCTAGGAAAAAGCTGGTGGTCTGGTACTTTCTTCCTGTCCTCTGTTTTTTCCCAGAGATAACAATTCACTAGGGTTGTGCAGGACTTTGCAGCTTGCCTTAACTTAAAGAGATGTCCAGAGAGATTCTTAAAAGGGCAGGAGGGAAGCTGGCGCCTAAGTGAATCCCTTTATCCTCCACAGAGGCTCCTGGAGCTCAGCCCTAGCTGATCTGGCAAGGCATTGCACAGTTATCTGATTATACCAAAACATATTCCCTGAAACATTTTTTCATCTTTAATAGTGCATGCTGGAAAGAGCTTTTGCTTTCTCAGCCTCTTAAAATACTATTTTTTCTAATGCATTTGAAATGTTTTTGTAAATATCTTATATGCATAAGGGCTTCAAAACTATGTGCTTTCTGCCACACAGTGATGGAGTGGAATCTTACATTAAAAATCAGTGATGAGACAGAAAAGGAAGGTCATGCCCAGACCGTCACTGCAGGAGCACAAGGGCAGGTTTTGGCCCTGTCGCAAGCTAGTAGGCTCTGACATGTCCAAATAATGGGAAGACCCAAGCAAGGCTGAGCAGAAAATCCCTAAATTATTTTCAAAATTATTGTCAAATCAGTGAATATACTGTCTGATTTTTTCCTAGCAGCTGCTCAACAGGGTGGGTCCCTGCACTCTTTCCATTTTCTTCCACATGCACAAGGTAGATCCTCAGCTCTTGTGAGGCCAGGTGATATTCCTGGTTGCCATTTCTCTGGATTTAGAGAAGCCAAAGACTTCTTTGTTCAGTAATGTACAGTAGATGGGTAGAATTAAGAACTCCAAAACCAGGAGACTGACCCTCCTCCCCCTCCAAGCCAACGTAGACCAAGAGTGAGTCCACTGAAACCACTGGCATTGTGTTCCTATAAAGGCAGAGAAGAACACAAGTGTTTGAGTGTTTACCACTTAGGCCTAGATGCCTGTAGATGATTTTTAACCATCATCTTCCAAACATCCTGGTTTCAGTACAATAAGGATGAAAACCCTCCTGTAGCTGAGGTTCCAGGTGGGGGATTTTGTCATTACGTGGGGCCAGCCTCAGAGCAGATCTCCAGTCAACTCCTCCCTAACATCCTCTACCTTATGTTCATTTAATTCCTAGTGCATTTCAGGCACAGAGCTAATTGTTACCAGTTAATCAAGATATTGAATGGGTATAGGGTGATTGAATTGCATGCTGGTTGGTTATCAGTGAGATGCAGAGACTATGAAGAGGCAAAGCATTTCTCATAGCGTTGAAGAATTGGCTGTTTGAATAAGGAAGCTGTTTCCTTCTGGACAATTTATTGTGGAATCTTTATATTTACTTCTTATTTTCTAGGCTTTAAATTGTTTCCCTTTTCTTCCCAAACTATTAAACCTGGTCCAAATTGGCCCATTTCAGCTGCTGTTACAGGCACTTACTAAGTTGCAGTATTTCACATATACTGATGGTTTGTTTGGTATCACTACATTGCCTTCGCTACCACATCATGCTGTGGGGATCAGAGTGTAAACTGCTGGTTCATAGCTGTCAGTTTTGAAACAAGAAAGCAGCTGTTGCAAAAAAGAAAAAAAGAAGTTTCATGCTCCCCTCCCACCTAGATTTGGTGTATCATCTATGAAATTACAGTTGTCACATCCAAGGTGAGAAATACCCAGCTGGTCAGGGGAAAGGCATAAAAGCCTGGCATCTCACATTCAGGGCCAAAACGAGAATTCATTTATTTGGAAAATGCAGTAAAATGGAGCAGCTCCAGCTGAGGCAGGAGGTTTTGTCTCCTAGGAGATCCAGTGATATCAGACTTGGAGGTTCTAGCATTTTGTGAACAAGCAATACAGCCTTTTGCCACCCACAAACAAAGTTGCTGAGGCCTGCAAACAGAATGGGGGAAGGCTTCATGCTCTCAGAACTTAAGCTGGTGTTGACTGATGTGATTAGAATTCATTTTATCACTCTAGGAGTCCTTGGAGAAAGTGCTTGGAAAAATATTCTTAATTCTCATCGCATTTCTGGTGCAATAAATGAATCTGGAAAGAATCTGGACACTGCTTCCTGCACACATGGATCTTCTCACATGATCATGGTCAGCACAGCTTGAATTTTCCAATTTTCCAGTTGTGTGTGGAGCCTTTCTTTACACTCTGTTACATCGCAAAGTATTAAATTTTAAATTCTTAAGTAGGTCATGGAGCCTTGCTTAGGAACTCCAGGCTGGAAGGAGAAAGCATTGCCGTGACCAAAGCACCTCTCAAGAAACCCTCCTTGTTGACCAAGACAGCTAGTGAAGGAAGACCTGCTTCCCTGACCATGAAGGGAGCAGGCTTTGCTTTGCTGCCCTTTTGCTTGCCTCTGGCTGGTTTTGCTGGCAGTGCCCAATACCTTCCAGCACTAGGGGGTGGCTCTCCCAGCTGACTCTGGGCTGCCCAGCCTGTGCTGGGAAGCACTAAGATGTTCATCCACAATGGTACTGCTTGTTAATTTCCCTTTTTTATAGAGAACTTAAACAGATGGAGTTTGGTGTACTCCCCTAACTATTTTTTACTTCAAAAAAAGAGAATTTCAAGTGCACCTGAGGAGGTGAGGACAAGAACTGTCCTTGATACAGCCCAGCTCCTCCTCAAGGAAACAATGGCCATGGTCCTGTCAGTGGAGCTGGAGCAGTTAGGGCTTGTTAGGGATTCTTATAATGTAATCTTATTAAACTTGTAATTTTTTTCTGTATCAAGTGAAAAGGGAAAAGTATTATTGTTGGAGAAGCAGGTCAAAGAAACTCCAAAAACAACACTGAGTGAGCTGAGTTTTCCTTTTAGAAATGAGTTTTGAGGAGCTCAACCATTTGCAACTCAGTCATTTTGTAGCCATTGCTGGTGACATGGGACATTAACTCACATCTTTTTAATCCCAGGAGGGGTAGGGTGGCAATACTGGGCTTGCTGAAATCAGTAGTGAACCTGCCATCAATTTTAATGAGAGCAAACTTGGGTTTGGGTCGAGCTGTGTCTTAGCTGTGTGGTTATGGAAGAGCAGGAGAAAGGGAAGTAGAAGCTATGGGCCTCTGGCTGTGTCATCCACTTGTTCTTTCCAAGCAGCTGGTGGTTCTAAGGACACAAAGCAAGCACCAGCTCCTGGGGTGTCTGTGGCTGCAGTTGGGCAGGCATTGCTGCCATCCTGTGGAGAGCAGGACCAAGGGACAGCTGCAGGGCCACCGGTCCAGGAGTCTGGGCAGGCCCTGCAGTGGTGCTGGGTGGGCTCCCATGGTGGCAGCTGTGGATCACCACACATGGCGCTGGGCCAGGGCCACCCAGTCCTGCCCTGGCCAGCTCTGGGACTTTAAGAGCCAATTTACAGTGCACTGGTCCTTGTGCCTGCAACAGCTGGGTGGGAACTCTGCCCAAAATGCATGAAATAGCTGGATGCTGGAGCCACTGGGGCAAGCTGTTAACCTCTGCTGGACCTTCAGTGCTCACACACAACAGAGACTCCTCACCTGGACATGAGGCGCAGGAATATTTCTTTTCAAGGTTGTCCTTGAAAGTCTTACATATTGAAATCACAGCCTCAGTTTTAATTTCATTTTTTATTCTGTAAAAGTTTAATATTTTGCTAACAGATAGTATAAAAAATATTCAACCCCACAGTGTGATTGGAGTAAAGCTATATGCAGACAGGTAAACAGCTAGAGAGCAGGAAAAGCAGGACATCTAATCACTGAAGAACAGTTATAAACAGCAATAAAATTAATATCTATATTAAACTAGCAGTGCAAAAAACCAAACTGGAAGCAGCTTTACATTAAAAATACAGCTTTTTAAATACCGAAATAGCACCAATTTACAGAAGACAATCAGAAATGTAAACGTGGCAGATAGATTCAAGTATAAGTTATATGCTTAGACTCCTCAACAACTGACTTAGGACAGAAAGGTTTCACAAACCCTGCAGAACTTCCTGGGTATGCACTTTGCCTCAGTGCAAATACAAATTCTGCTTTTCCAAAGCTACTTTGCTGATGAGTTCTTCCTAGTTTATTTAAATTCTTAGCTTTCAGTGAAGGTAAAGATAGGAGAAATGTAAACCCCTTTCCTCTTGACAACCCACTGCTTCCCCTCACCAGTCTAGTTCAGCAGCTTGGGTACAGAACAAAGCTGCCCCACTGCTTCAGTGGTCTCACTCTGTTTTAGTGAGAATTTTGCATTGACAAAATCAAGACAGCATATGCACATCCTTTTTCTCCTAGGCTCAAAACCTGCTTTCCCAGCCATGACCCACTGAATACAGAGTCAATCCTCATTACCAGACCTGCTGTATTTACAGAAACTCAAAATTGTAAGCAGAAATTGGAAGTTGAAAATCCATTTTCACTCCCTGCATTTTCAAGTATAGTTAAGTTAATTATGGCACACAATAACATCACTGACAAAGAAAGGCAATTTCGGTGATGATGCTTACACTGGAGCAAAGAGGCAACATTAGTTCTAATCCTCCTCCCTGCTCCCAGCTGCCATATCACTAAAAGACTGCAGTGTACTAGAGGGAGAGAGAAGAGACAAGGTTTGGAGAATCAGCACCCCCTGTGTTCCCTGGAACCCCAGCAGCAACACACGCATGCCAGCAGAAGTGCAGGGGCAGCACTGTGCTGGTTACACACTGCTTTTCAAAGCAAAATTCATCTAAGAGGATGTATAAGAAGAAATAATTCAAAAGAAAACATTGTAAACTTTCATAACTGTAGTGTCATTAAACCATAAGAAATTAGCAGTCTGAAGATGTCTCTTTACCACCCCTGAAATTTCCTATGACAATTCTGCTATAGATTTTCTTTCAACAAGGGCTAACCAAGCCCTCTCAAAAACCTGTTATTGGTCTCTTCTAAGAGAAGGCCACATTACTCAAACTCTCAGCTTCATTAAAATTCTTTTTAAATTTCATTTTCATTATAAAAATAAGATGCTCTCATCAAATCCCCAGCCTCAAAATGCTAATATCCCTTGACCAACAAAATAGCACATCCAAGAGTGCATCTACGCTTGGAAAATCAATACCAGTACCAAAGAGAGAGCTGATCATGCTGGCCTTACATTTGCTAAAAGTCCAGGCTAAAGTGATGTCAACGGCAACATTTTCTGTCTTTTGAATGGGAGACTGCACAAATTTAATTGCAGTTTGCTACGTGAGTTAAAACATACCCAAACATAAGAGCATTAGCTCTTTAAATGATGTCCTATATTGATAATAGCACCATCTATTATTGGAGGACTCTGAATGTGAACTCTTAAGACCTTTCTTCCTCATTATCTTCTCCTAGGGTATACTGGTATTTTTTTTTCTTTTTTTAATATTACTTTAAAACTCAAGGCTCCTGTTCTTTACAACTTCTTTTTCTGGTTTAGATGGATAAGTTCTCCCCATCTTCCCAACATGCTCAAATGCACTGTTAACTAGTCACAAAATTCCTGTAAGTGAAGAGTTAGGCACTTAAGAACATACCCCTTAAGTACACTTAAGTAAACAGATAAGTAGGCACTTAGTAGACTCAGGTTAGACTGAATCTAATAATGAGTGAGGTTAATGACTTATCAGTATTCCTTGGTCAGAAAGTCTAAACTGGATATTTTAAAAGGAGATGAAATCTTAGCACAGTCCTCTCAGTGGTTTGTCACTCTCAAATCACTTTGTCAAATCTGTTTAAGGATTCAGGTTTTGTATTCTGTACATCTAAATTGCATATTTTGCTCAGAGTAAAAGTAAAAAAAAAACCACCAAAAAACAAAACCCAAACCAACCAACCCAAGGACTAATACAGTTCATTAACACAACTATAAAAATGTTAACATTCACAGTTATTTTGGTCTTAATATTTTTCACATGTATACATTCAATCATACTGTGTTATTATTAGGTTTTTCTAATCATAAGTGCAGGGCAAATTGTACAACAACCAACTGACATTCAAGTAATCCTACCCTGAGAAAATCTGTTATTCTGAAACTGCAAAAATCCTTTTTTTTTTCACTAATCCCACTCCAACATACAAAATAAAAAGCAAGAGGCTGCACTGCAGAGGCAGGATTTGACAGATTGGAACGAAGGAAGCAGTTGCTCTCACAACTGCAAAAGTTTATCATTTTCACCACAGATTTACTCAGGGTAAGTAGAGTACATGCAAATGAAATGCTTACCCCGGATAAGTGCTAGACATCTTACTTAAAACCATGAATAAAGAACCCCTGGGGACTTCAAAAGAACCTGTTTGCATCTCCTCACAGAAATAGAGTTTTCCAAATTAAAATCACATGCCCACAAGGCTGTATGAAGCACAGAATCTGAATTCATATCAGCACTGAAGGAACAATTCTGTAAAAGGATTTCTGTACCAAGGGTGATTTTGAAGAAGATGGCTAACAGAACTGGGTGAATACATAGTGGGGAAGCATGCCAAAAGGGGTGACATTTTCATGTGCTCCTCTTGCCAGGTTAAGAGCTTGTTCTCTTGTAATTCATACAGGGTCCAAGGACAATCTGCCCACCCCCTGCCAAGAGCAGAATTAGTCAGGGCTGGTACTAGAGATTTCCAGTCTCCTCTGCACAGAGCTGGCATTTCTGGTCTGGTTGCCTTCATTTTTCTTCCATGCCACAGGTTCTCCAAGACTTCCAGGAGTTTTGAAAAATGCCTCATGATGAGCAGGACGAATACTTTTGGGAGTAAGAGGAGCTGAGGAAGGCTATTTGTGGAAAAAAACCCAAATCAAAAACCAAAACAGACAAAAAACACTAATCAAAGCAAACAAACAAACAAACAATCCCCCCAGTGATTTGGCAGGGTTTTCTCAAAGCCTACACACAGGCAGGCAAACTGAGGACAGCTGGGAGAGTTCAATCCCTCCACCCTGCTACACACCTTTTCAGAAGCTCCATGTGAAAAGCTATGGGCTTTGCCCCTGCTTTTCCTTCCGGAACTGGATGCCAGTGCATCACTGCTGGAAGATGAAAGCCTTTATCTTATTTCCAACTTGAATTTTTTCAGGATTAGTTTGTTTTTCATTATTAGATTTCTCTTCCATGATGTTTTACTCAGTTTTGTTATTATCAAAAGAAATCAAAAATTAGTCTTCTAAACCCTGACTTCTAAGTGCCACTCTATTGTAACCTCCAGTGTTAGTATCTGTAGTCAGACTGGCTGCCAACCAGTCTCTTATTACAGCTTTTTTCTAAGCTCAAAGAAGATAAACATAAAGTAATGTTTATAATGCTTCCAAATGTTCAATCTATTTGTCATTGAACTAGGCAATAGGCAAACAAATCACGAACTTACAAATGTAAGCTTAATTAGTGCCAAAATGTCACTGCTAATAGTTGTAAAGACCCAGGTAACACAGTGTGGCATGACTGTTTTATGTCACTTGTATTTCAGGTGAATGTGTCCTCCTTCACATTTGAATTTCTGATTTTTTTAACCAAAAGTTTGGTTCTATGATAGATTTAAAAAAATATGCAAAAAGATGAACAATCCCAGAAGGATAACTGTTTTCACTCAGCTCTGATGCTGCTATTACTTTTCTATTACATAATGAAGAGAGATCAGAACAGGGCTGAAAGGATAACCCAGGACACTACTAACTGAAAAAGTGTTACAGCCAGCTGACTCCTGAATTCTGACACATAATCCTCCCATCCTCCTGATGTTTTTCTGTAGCTATTGCATAGCACACAATGACAGTCAGATGGGGAAAAAATCTTAGATTGCTGGGGGATTTTAGAATTTCTGTAAGTTATAAAACAACTTCACCGTTCAGGACTAAATGTGCTGTGCTGTGTATTCAAACACTAGGATGGACACACGCAGGCCGAGTGGGAGACACCGGCTCTCAGCACTGACACCAGCCTGTGGCACACACCACTGACAGGCACCTGGCACAGCTCTTCCATCACCACTCCTGTTCACCTTTCCCCCTTACCTGCTGCAGCTTCAGAAGGGTCACGGGGTGCCCCATACACACAGGGGAGTCCAGCTTAACAGCACTGCAAGATCTTGTAAGCACAGGACTCAGGTGCAGAGCGGGGTGAGGCGGCTGCTGGGGATCCACCAAAGGGCCGGGTGAGACCTTGGGGGTGACAACGGTCGTGGTGCTTATGAACACAGGGGTGGTTGATGCCAGGCTGGGCACACTGAAATTTGTGGAGGCAGCAGCTGAGAAGGAGCCGTCAGGAGCTGGGGAAAGAGGACTGCTGAATGAGGGAGAACAGACAAAAGGGAAGGAAGCCAAGGCTGCTGATGGCACCATGACACAGGGTACACTTAGAGAAGGCATCTGGTTCGCAGCCAGGCTGATGGCACCGGGGGCTTGGTTTGCAGAGAACAGGAAATTAAAACTGCTTAATCCTAAACCAAAGAGAGAAAAAACAAAGCATTAATAAACCTGAAAAAGGGAATTAAACTAATCTATAGTAGGAAAAATGTGTGACAATAAAGAAAAGTCTGCCTTAGGAAGTAAACTATGACCAAAAAAAAAAAAAGTAAAAAAACCCTGTCACAATCCCCTAACTCTTCTGTCCAGCTCTCTTTCCTAATCTGCCTCCATTTTCCCCTCTACTTGTCTTCACTGTACCTGCATCCATTTACTTAGGTCATATGAAGTACCAACCACACCCCTTGCTGTTTTGTGCTTCTAACTTCAATTACAAGCAACATCCTGGCTAAATAAGCTATTTTTTTTCCACTAACTGGAATCATCATCTGCTATATGCAAACATACACATACTTTTAATGAGGAAAAAACCCTAGATAAACAAAACCCAACAAATGGGGGACACCCACATGGATATATCACAGAGGCATTAATTTTGCTGAACAGCTGAACTACTGTGTTGAAGTAGAAGCTGCTCTGGCTCCCGGTTTGTCTGACCTTCCAAAACACCAGGATCAGCATTTTTAAACTGAGCATCTCTAACCTAAGTGAAACGCCATAGACTTCACTCCGTGTCATGAGTGAATCAAAGACTAAAGCAGTAGTCATGGAAACCTGCCACATGTCCTAATTCAACAAAGCAGTCACCCACTGCACACAAACACAGGCACAAAACATGGTGCACACAAAATGGCACTGCAGGATTTTCAGCTGCTTCCTCTAGATCCCCACAGTGTCATACAAGCAGGGCTGGCTACATTCCCAGTGCCTTGGGTTTCAGGGGTTATACTGATAATGCATGTTACAAGACAGTACAAAGTTTGAAGGTGATGAAATTCATACACTCAGAGGATGCTGCTGCTCTATATTGGCCAACTTACTGCCAAATCTAGACTTCCAGCTCCTTTGACTTTTGAATGCTGGATAAGTATCTTTTTTTTTGCTGCACATAACTCAGGCATGCAAACCCCACATTGGTCAATGCTATTAATATTTGAAAACCTCAGAAAAATGCCTATTTTCAGAGGAGCAACAGTTCACATTGAGACAAGATATTTCAGTTACTAAACTACTACAGAGAACTGCTGTTCCCCTACTTGTAGGACTCAGTATTTGCTCAGTGAACAGATACAGGGGTTTGGGTGTCTCTAGATGTCATGGATGGTCCTTACCAGCAGTAGGCTGGACATAAAGATACTGTGGTTGCAAAGGTTGATTGGCATTTTCTTTAGAGATGTGCTCATTTCCTGGAGGAGGCTCATCAGGGTCTTTGTTTTGAGATTGTTTTTCTTGCTCCTGACAATCTAAAGGCTTAACAGACTCCTTGTTTGCCACCTCTGGAGCAGCAGGACTTGCAAGGTCACAATGATCCGTTGCTAGATGTACAGCAGCTGAACAGCCACTTCCTGGGGACGATTCTGCCTTGGGTGACTCAGAAGGCTTCTAAGCAAAAACAAAAGTGGAAATTAAGATTCCAAACTGAAATAAAACAGTGCAATACCTCTCATGTACCTTCCTCATACATCTGTGCAAAGGAGCAGCACAAACTTGATTAGCAAATCACCAAGCTAAAAATTTTGTTTGAGGGTTTGAAGAGCCACATTAGTGGTGCCTAAACCCTGTGTCCTTTGCTGTAGTTTACATTCAGTACTTGGATACACTGCATAAGAAATACCTGACTTCTGGGATTACTTTTTTATTGATAAGGAAAAACACTTGTTTCAAATGGTTTATATTCAATATTCAAATAGCTTATATGACATGGTCTTGAGCCTGACCCCTCCTTTCAGTATTTAAATGAATTCTGAGGTAACTACACATCACCATCATCATCTTTCTCTCACTAGTCTACTGTGGGCAACACAGGGCCCCAGAGAGAGGGACTAAGGCTGGAGAGTAGGGGGAAAAAAAAAATCACATTTGCTATAGCTCAGCGCAGTAAACAATGCTGCTACTGCTGTCTGGGAAATCCCAAACTAAAGCGGAAGATGAGAAAAAAAAATTACATTGATTTCTTCCTCTCTGACCCATTGTTTTGCTGAAGAAAATGATCAGGATGCTAATTCCAAAGAACAGCTGAGCTTCACATCACTATGCAAAGAAATTCAAGTCCATTTTCCCCTGGTAGTGTGAAAACATCTCCCAGTTAATGCTTATACTTCTGACACAGCCCACTTGCAAGTTTATTAACATGTGGGAGGCAGCATTTTTATCTCTCAAGAGCAGTGTACTGAATTTATCCTTCTGAAAACACTGTCTTAGGCAAAAGTCTTTCCTTACCATGGGAAAGCCTAAGTGATAATGAAATTCACTTTACCTTGGGTACTGCAAGTGAGAGGGGCAGAAAACTGTGCTCCAACATCTGTTTTTTAGCCGCTGGCTCTTCGTCATCTACAGGTGCAGAGGGCGAGGAGCACTTGTGGGAGCTGTGTTTTTGGCAGACAGTGGGAGGTACAGCAGCCTGAGCTTCTGCACTCCTGTTCCCCAGGTCTCCTGCAGTGGGCAGGAGCTCACTCAAGTTATTTTCCTGAAGACCACCACATAACATAAAAAGGGATGAAGACGGGAAGCACAGGAAGGGTTGGTTGGAGACCAGGGTAGGTTTTCCATTTTCTGTTTTGGAGGCTGCTGGTGTGGAAGGGTGTGAAGCCTGGCTGCTGATCCCAGCTGTTGAGAAACTTGGCACATCTGCCTGAACCACAGGGAAAACTGCCTGAGGCAAAGGGTTAACAGAAACATCAGAGTCCCCAGGAACAGGAAGAAGGGACAAAGGTAAGGTTATGTTGGAGTTCTTTGCTGGATTTACTATCAATTCGGTGTCACAAGCTTTATTCCTAAAAAAAAAAAACACCAAAACCAAAAAATCACAATAATGTAATGAAAAGGGGAAAAACATTTATTCCAAAATTAATCTCCTATTTTATCCTTAGAAGCAAAAAGATACATGTTTGGACATAAATGTGGAAAAAGTCCACCCCCAAACAACAATTTTTACACAATTTTAAGTTTAGAAGGGTCTCTTTATTGTTTCTAATTACACAGAAGCAGAGTTCTCAGGTTTTTGGTGGACCAATAATGCTTTTGGTTGCACTTGACTAGTCAATCATTCACAAATGAATTCAAATGGGAATAGGTGTAGAGAAGACAGATGAGAGACAGAGATGCCCTTCCATGGAATCATAATTTGCTCAGCCTATCCAGACAATAGGTCAAAAGGATGCAGGAATGACCTATATAAACACATGTGAAAGAAAGAACTACTGAAGCAAAACACTAACACTGGTACAAGTACAGGTGGGTGTAAAATGACTATAAAAAAAAAGTGGCATGCTGACATCTATCAGTATTAAAATTGTAATAATGAGATTTTATGACAATTTTTTTTAATCTCAGTCTCATCAGTGGAATCTATTCTTAAAATAAGCATGAAAAGCACAAAGCTGCAACTGGACAAAAGTTAAGGCCAACCTACCCAGTATCTTCCTCTATTTTATGCCTGCAGACAGCTGCTAGATTTATCATTTTGGAATAATTTTCATCTGAATTCACAATAGAGGCTGAAAGAACAAAGAGGCATTAAATTAATCACAGATAGGTTTACCAAGCATATTTTGATACTGGCCATATAAAATAATTGCTATAATTTTTCAGTCCTGACACATTTTTATAACATCCACTAATCACCTAGAGCTAGAACCTTCGAGACACTCAGAACTCTCAAGTCCCACTGGAGACATGTTCAACATCATCATTTCCTATAAGAGGGAACTGTGAAAAGCCCTGTAATTACTTTATCTTTTTTTTTAACAACTATCCAGCTGGTTGTTACAGTAAATTTCACTACATTAGGAACCATAAAATAAAGCAACATTTTGTGGCTAAAGATTTTTTCTTAAATCAAGTTTTCACAGAAAAAAATTTAGTATAGTTGGAGTTTGTACAGAACAGAAACATTTACCCACAGAAAATAAACTGCAGATCCAATTGCAGTATGGCCCAGATTCACCTCATGTAACTTTAGGCATTTGACTGGAGGTTCTAAACCAGAAGTTTCATTATCACATGGACAGCAGAAATATAGGTACCTCCCCAAGAGCAGTTCACGTATTTAATTATGCTGATTCACCCAATCAAGTGCCTTAAACTGATGCATGCCCTCATTTGGGCAGGTCCAGTGGGATAGAAAAGAACACAATCAGTAGTTACCTTGCTTCTCTTGACGTGGGCTGTTAGGCTCAGAGCTGACCTTCCTTCTGGTTGCTTCACAAGGCTGTGTGCTGTTAAATGAAGCATGACGTGTAAACCTTTGCTTCCCAGTAGCACTGGTCTGGTACTGGACAGAGGCTCCTCTCTGTGTCCCTGGCAGAGGACCTGATGTTGGGCTATGCCCTCCCAGCTCATCTGTAGGGACACAATATTGTACAGCTGTCCTTCAGGTGACACAGCTCATCATTTAGGCTTCTGTCTTATTACCAAACTTGACGGTAAAGGAAGAGACAACCTCTCTATTATCTCAAACCACACAACACTGAAACAAACTTAGAACCCAGTAAGCACCAGCAGACAAGGTAAAGGCTTCCTTCCTATCCATTCCATACAGCTGCAGCAGCTACATTCTAGTGTGCTAGCCAGGAGGAAAAAGGGTACTAAGATAGTATTTGCATTATCCTTCACTTTTACTTGATCCTGGCACTGTCCTGATGCAAATATCAAAGCCAAAGGGCTTCCCTTTGCTCTGGCTTCTAGCCAAGGAACATCAGCTTACAGAGATGCTCTGTCCCACAACCTTGTTCTTTGCAGACAAAGTTTTTGTAAAAAGGGCCATATGCGAGAAACAGCCCTGCTCTACCTTGGTATGTCCCCTTACAAAGAAAATAATTCACTGCATAAATATTAAAGAATTACCAAAATTTTGCAACCCAGAACAGCTGTGGGCCCAAATTTGAAGATGTCAGTGCTATTTGCTATTGCTCTACAATTCATGCAGTTATGCACACAGTTATCTAAGTCAATGTAAAAATATGTACAAGACACAGTATCCTTCAATATCCCTCCACAGATCCAGATCTTGGGCACAAAATCTAACAAGGGCAAACGTTGAACTGGCAGCAGTTCTTTACACAGAGAAAGCAATCTTTTACCACCTGGGAAGGCACTATCAAAGCAAAAGGATATAAATGAACACTACACAAGTTACCAGTCTTTTCAGGGAATTCCACAGGCCCAATCCACTTGAAAGCCGGTTTGCGTCCTCGTTCCTCTGTGACGTGGACTTTCTTGATCAAGCCTAGGCTGGTGAGAACGTTGGCAATATCGTACAGTCTTCGTACCTTTGCTAACAAGGGAAGGCAGGAGGGGATAAGAGAGTCAGGTTTACAATGCATACAGGACATATTTATGTGCTAATTTCATTCCAGACTATCACCACAGCTTTCAAGGATGAGGTGGGCAAAATCAAATTGGCATGGACTTAGGCCACCTCCTATGAAACCTGCCATGCCAGTTCCCCCTTGATTGTCACTGCTACTTTATATCTTAGCTGCTCACCTTCCTCATTTTGCTGGAAATAGGTTAGGAAGTGATAGCATCAATTTGCCCAGAAAAGGCAACTACCTCCACATGGGTAAAGAGAAGCTGGGGGCAAGAGGCACAACAGTGCACAGCTGATCACAAGAGGACACATATTTATGATTTTTAAAAATGTAACACACTCAGAAAAATCTCTGCAACTCTAGTAAATAACATCTTTGAGCTGATTATGTTACCCACATATTTTCCAGCTAAACTCCTCACATTTCTTCTTATATTTGGGCTAAAATTTAAGATTGAACTGCAAGAACTTTATTTTAAAAGTACTTTAAAGATTTGAAAATCTTTATCTCAGAAGATTTATTTACCAATGCTAAGTTTTCCCATGATACTAATACTCATACTAATACTGTTATTAATCCTCACTATCTGAAAGCAAACTCTGCCATCCAGCTGTAAAAGATTTCTGGGGTAAAAAGGAGAAGGAACATATTTCTCTAGAGAGAAAATTAATCCCATTCAATTAAACAACATATTTCAATTCTGAACCATCATTCAGAGCAGTACAGGAAACAGGGTTTAAGTATGAAAAAGAATCAACAACAATGACAACAATTTTTCTTCGTTATTCTGAAGCTGAACTTGGGAAATAATTGTCAAAGTTCCCCACACCAACTATGTCTTCACAAATATGCATTTGCAGTGAAAAAAACCCCAGAATATATTCCAGGAAAAGATGCAAACATTGCTTTTGCTATTACATACTGGTGTCTGGTGTCAGTCCAAACATGCCCCATTCTCTTTACTCACTGACCGATTGATTTGCCATCTTACTTTTAAATTTGCTGTGGTCCACTGTATCTTGGGTTTCTTCTATCAGTATCTTTGCTGCGATGTCCAGAGTGACTATCTTGGTCTTGGAGACAAGGAACAGCATAACAAACTTTTGGCTCATAATCCGCAATGACTTGTCCTTTCTGCTGTTGGCAGATGCTGTGTTACAAACAATACCCAAGTCTCTTAGCATATGTCATCCATCACAGCCAGAAAGCTAGTAAGAAGGTTTCTCACACACAAAATAAGTAAAGTATTTCCTTGCCAGAAAGCAGAAATTTATTGAAAGGCAGCAAATAACTGATTAATGCAGACAGGAGTCTCTCTTCAAACAGCAATAAAAATTCAAACTTGCAGAAATAGCTTTTAGAAATTCCAAAGCTGATTCTATGTTATGTTACACAGTTTTGTGCCACTATAATTTTGTGACTCTAATGGACTTCATAACTTAAAACCATTATGTGTTATATGGGGAGCATGCCAAGAGTGGACAAATGAAGGTGGTGATTTCTGTCAGGATAAAGCATTTACTGTCAGATAAAGGTGGGGAAAGAACTGGACTGTCCAGCAGAATTCCTGCCAGTCTGCAGGACAGAGAAAAAGTCTGTCTTGAGACCTATGTTAGGGACAGAATAGAAGGAAGAATTCTGTACCTTCCATGGTGAATTCAGCACCTTTTTGCAAAGGATACTTTTTATTATTTAAAGGCCAAGTAAGGGAAAAAGTGATGCAGTAAACTGGAGAAGGAGACCTGAGTCTATGTATCATCACACATTTAGTAATCATCTTACCAGAGCTGCAGTCCAATTCTGAAAAGTCCAGTAATGGTCTGTCTTGAGAACTTGAGATAGTTTCCTTTTTCCGTTCTCCAAATTTGTACTCTAAGTCCTGGTCCTTGTGCTGTGAGGTCATTAACTCCCCATATTGCAGCTCTCCTGCCTCCTGAAGCATTTTCAGAGTTTGGCTGAGGTTGTGCCGGCCATGCCAGCAGTATTGATTCTTGGCCACACGGCTGACCAAGTGCAATGACTCCAGGACGTTCACGATATCATAAATCCGTCTCCGCTCAACTCCTGTTTGAGAAGTGGGGGGGAACAGATAAAAAAAAAGACATAGCTGCTCATTTCAGTTCAGCAGAAGCAAACAGAGAACAGGTTGGTCTCTAGTAGACATTTTCAATGTTCATGTGGACACATTCTATTAGACACATCTATATTTGCACACTGAACATCAGACTTATGCGTGGCCAGCTTCATGGTATGCTGCTCTTTGTCCATTTTCTTAACTTCCAGCCCAGACTTGGCTTCAGCTTAATGCATCTGCACTGTGTTTAGAACTGATTGCAGTCTGCCAGCCCCATTCACTCAGACCTACCCAAACTGTCCCAGGGTTTTCAGAACACTTTGGCCCTTCCTCACAGAGAGCTTCAACACTCAGACACATACCTGCACACAAACCTGTGTGTAACAGAGGGCAGAAAAAGGGCTGCCACAGCATAGAGATGAAAGCCCCTCATACAGGAACCAGGGACAGTGCAGTTCCCCACTTGCACTTGTGACACAATTACTTTTACTAGCTAAACAAGTACCAAGTAAAGGGGTATCAAAAGCTTTACAAGGTGCAGAGTGGTATAGAATGAGACCTACTGTTCCCAAACACAACAGAAACAAAACCCCAGTGCTGGCTGGATCTACACCTGTGGAAAATTTATGAAATATGTCCAGCTTGAACTCAGCCTGATTGATGTGAGCAAGGTTGGGGACTGAATATGAACAGGTTGGTAGCAATGCTCAGTGTCCTAAATGTTTGTGTCCAGTGCTGTTTGAAGCATGGCTGTTATATGTAACACAATGTACTGTACATTGGTGGCAGCATCTGCACCAAAAATCTTCTAACAGTTAACATCAGCTGAGCAGAACAAGTGCTAGTGAGATGAAAGGTTTTGAAAACTTCCCTGTGGGAGGCAAGGCCGTAATGTAATGTACCTTTTTACCCATCTGAAGAATAGGGATAATACTTATTTGCCTCAAACACATATTGGGTGAAAAAATTCATGAGCATTTCCAAGTGTGTGAAGAATTTGGAGTGAAACATAATTCAGAAAAACAAGAGTGCTACACTTATCCTGGTGTCTGTCAGACATCAGCAGTACTGCCCCCTTTGTGGGCTTCCACAGGTATTCCCCGAACAAAGCAACATACATTTGTAGCAAAAGCTGTATCACAGACACCGCTTGTTACATCGAGAGCAGCAACATCAGCAGGGGTAATTTTGTGGTCGCCCAGGCAAGTGGATACAAGCAAGGAAGGGAAAACTGAATGGAGGACGACAACCAAAACCTCCCTCTTTTGGGGAACTAAAATTTCTATCAGTAAGTTTTAGAAGAAAGTTTCCATTATTTAGGAAAGCAAGGTAATGCCACTCCCAGCACAGAGTAAAACACTGTTCATGTCCAGCTGTACAAGGCTGGAGTATGAGCATCTCATGCAAATACATAAAGGAGTAACTGCAGAATCTAAAAGAAAAATTAATTTTTAAAGTAATTTATCTATCTACCTAATTTGTATTCTATCCTATTTCCAGTTCACTCTACCACAGCAAATAAATGGGTATTTCAAGGACTTTCTTAACAGAGTCACAGAAGACATCATTCTTCTGTTCCTTTTCTTCCCAAAACAGACAAATTTCATTTTTGCTACATCTTTTCTGTTAATATCTGAGTTTTAAATGTAGATACAAGATTTATTTAGTTTAAGTCCAATTTTGTAAAGCCCTTCTAGCTAAGAAACAACCTCTCCAAGGACTCAGATATTTTTGTTATTAATGTCAATAATAATGGCTAAGTCTGCTCTCCCAAGTTTTATTACTTCTTGCAGATATTTCATCAATCTTTTAATTAAAACCAAACTTAACAGCAGAACAGCAAATGGGCTACTCAAAACTTTCCCACCACCTCAATACAAGACATTTTATCATGGTATGGTATGGTACCTTTGTAGTTCTCCCAGTACCTTCCCATCACAAGGTGATATTTAAGGTAACCTTGATGAACCATGAGATCTTGGAAAATATGTTGTCAAACATGTTCAGAAGTCAGGGAGTAAACACAAATGATCTACACATATCAGTTTGTAATTGTTCCCCCAAATGTCTCATTTTGACAGAATTTGTTGTCCATACACCCTCCTTCAGAAAGCTTGTAAATCCTAACTCCTTCAGCGTTCAACAAATTGAGTATTTAAGAAAGCAACAGAGTTGGTTAACAGCTGGAAGCAAGATGTCTACTAAAAAGTGCAGAAAGTCAGAAAGCAGATTTCAAAATGGTAGTGCTACCAAACAACAAAGACACTGAAGAATATTAGGCATTTCCAACTCTTGATTAGTATGATTAGAAGAGCATCCAGACCCCCAGACCCTGGGGAAGGCAGATCTTGAATGCAGTCTGTCAGAATATGATCTTTGGAAGGCCCACATCTTAGGTTACCCCAGATGATCAGTTACCCCAGTTTCGCAGGTATACATACCAAGAATTGAAGCCACTTCATCCAAAGAAATGGTAGTTTTCTCTGTTGACAATGGATAATTTGGATAGCGAGCTAGAAACTTTTGGCACAAGAGTCCTAAGCTTTTCTGTTTTCTGCTGGGTCTCTGCTTTTCAAATTCATCAACCGTGCTGTCATCTACTATATCATACTGTCAAAAAATAAATGTTAACCCTTTAGTGCAGAGCTTTTAAAAGCAAGACATAGTCAAGTGAAGCATATTTCAGACATTACCAATATTTAAGATCAGATTTTCTAATTCAAAAAAAAAAACAAACATGGACTCCTTGAAAGCACAGAGCACTTGGATAACACAATGGCAAGCTCTTCTTATTTCATCACACAAGATACCTACAGAAAAACTCTTATCTGTGCAATCATGAAATAGTGGTCATGCATAAGGAAAAAACACAGTAAGATCAATACCCAATACTAGCAGATGATAAGATTGGAAAGAGTATTTCTTTTGGAAAGAAGGAAGAATATGCGCTCAAACACTTCTGGAGCTAATAAAACAGGAGATGCAGAAGTCATCAAGAAGTTCTTGCAATACCTCTTTTTGCTGACTTTTACAGTGACTCTATTGCCTTAAGAAACTGGTGACTGGGGAAGGGGTTGGGGCACTTTGCTCAGAAAATATAAAAGGTGCTACTCAGTATTTGAACCTTAAACTTAGTCAAGATGTTAGCTTAAGTAATTCTGTAGGATGTGGTCTTTCTGACCTTGCAGTGGAGAAAAAATAGAAACCAGCAAAACCAAGGTGGCAAGAATGTCAGAAGAGGTATGTTTATCACAAAAGGAGAAGCATGGAGGATTATTTTGCACTGGCACTCTGGGGTTTTCTTCTGTGTCATAAAAAGGAAAAGAAGTCTTGCCCCCTGGCAAAGAAAAACTGAAGGTAGCTGTCGAAACCCCTGCTTCCTTGCTTATGGGATCTTAAACTGTCCATTGCTAGTTGCAACTAAGTAACCTTGTGGCAGGCTGGAGCTCTGATATAACTGAGTTTTATATGGTATGGAAATAGCAGTATTCTTACTGTAAAACTTCTACTTCTTTCCTGTGCTAGCTTTCTAAGTGGAGAAAATTATTAAATCAAAGTTACATTAACTAGAAAATAGTTGAACTCTTTATAGTAGCCACTCCAAAAATGGTGTGTGATCTTAACTTGGAGTGGTAACGAACTAACCTTAAACATTAACTATTTTTTACCTACTGGACACTATGTTAGGAATGATCTTTAGAGAACTCTTTGTTATGACTATGAAAACTGCAGAATTTTCTACACTACAGTTGCTACTGCAGTTGCTGTAAAAACTACACTTCTAGAGTCATCTGTACCTAAGAAATGATGCTTCTCAGTAGGAGGACCCAGAACTATTTTCCTGTTGCTGAAATCACCAGGGAAGGATATCCTACAAGAAATAAACCAGGAGAGGAAAANAGAACACCATAATGATGCTTACTAGAATCTGATGTCATTCTCTCCAGGGACAGATTTCCTAAAGTGAGGACAGGGATCAACCCCTGCACTGCCTGAGTCTTGTGAAGTAGAAATCTTAATGCATGACCTTGCTTTCTGACCACTAGTTTGGGGGCTGGGGTGAAAAGCGGGAAAGTTTTGGTGGACCATTTTGCACGACAGCTGCAGATGAGGTGTAAGATCTGGAAAGTATGTTCTCTTATTGTGAATTTTGTTTTTGAAAATGACATTTGTTTAAAAGAGATCTGGTAATTTTCTTTCTAATGTATGTTTAAAAATACTTCAGGTGGGGAAAATCAGAATTATACTCTACAACCTTCACTGTCCGTTTAAGTAATATGCAGGCTCTTGAAGGGATCTCAGGTCAATTACTACTAAGACTGTAACTTTTCATCTCTTGAAGTCTCACTGCTCAGACAGTGCTGTGCAGGCAACTGTCCTTGAGAATGTCTTAAAATTCTGCAACTTTCCATAGGGAGCAAAGAACTAGATGGAAGAAAACTGAGGAGCACCTTAAGGAAGCTCCAAATCCTAACTGAATATAAGGTAATCGTGTTCTGAGTCTCACCTGTAATGAATCAGGTGTGTCACTCTGCTCACTATTTTCTATGGGTCTGAAGAGTTCTTTCTTTTTTTCCCTGTCCCTCATGTCAGGACTAGCAGCACTAACAAGAATCTTCAGGTTAGCAGTAGGAGTCCAGGGATCAGGCTGAGGTCTGTCAATGATCTTAACAGGTGTAACTGGATTTCTTTCCGGTGTGCAGCCTTTTTGCTTCGATAAATCAATTGGTTCATTCTTAATGGGAGTCTTTGGGGCCATCCTGGATCGATCAAATATGTTTTCCTATTAAAAACAAAGTTCTTTAGACACAAGAGGAAAAGAACATTCCATCAATCAATTTAATTATTCTTATGAAGTTAATTTTACTGACTTGTGCCTTGGCACTCATAGCTATATCTAGCACAGTTCTTCTGCCTTTGTCGGGAATGTTAAAATATGCTACATGCTGCTGTACTGGAGGACATGTATTTGAGATACTGCCCTGAAATACAGAACCTGAGGTCAATCGGTCCAACTGGTGGTCTGTTAGGCTTTTAAACTCTGACTGCTATTACAAGAAAGCATTGCCCATAAACATAAATCACCAAATCACAGGGAAGCTGAAATCATGCACTGGCCACATTACACTTAGCAAGAAAGCAGAGTTCTGTTTGAAAGGTCCCAAGTTACACAAGCCATGCTGGGGATGCAGCTCAAACTCACAAAATGTCAAACTAAAGGGGACGTAACCTCATGTGCAAACAAGGCAAATTTTGCATCTGTACTGTCTGCTGTTCTAAGCAAGCAAGAGAATCTCCATAACTGTTCCTTGAGTACAGCTAAGAGCTGCTAGGAGGAAAAGTTTAATTCATCAGCTGATTTTTATCATTTCCTGAATGAAGCTCATCTCCTTCCAGTCCCTAGCTGCCCTCAAACTTTTTCTATATTTTATCTATGGATCTCTTAATGCAAGAATTTTCACTACAGATGAATTCACTTCAAGGGACCAACTGAAGGAAGCATTATTAGTATCCTCAATATAATGTATTTTATTTTGTGCTGCAAGAAATCCAATTGAGAAATTGAATAAAACCTGAAACAAAATTCTAATTTATACTGGGTTACTGCAAGAACTTTCTTAAGTTTTGCCTTTTATTTGGAGTAATTTATTCTGTAGTTGAAATATATTTAAATAGTTGATTCCAAAGGTCATCCTAACATGCACAGTCTAGCTAGAAAGCAGAAAAATGTTCTAGTAACAACTGAAACTGACTTGTACTAGGAGCTTTGTATTATTAGGAGTTTTGTATTATTCAGACTGAAAACAAATCTGGCACATCCAAAGCATTGTGCTCTGAGCCCTGATGAAGAACACTTCTGTATACATTCACCTATGAATTATCCAAAAGGATGTAATAAATACACATCTTTTTTTACAACTAACAGCCTGTTGTAAGTTACTATAAATAGGTGTCAATTCAGAGGCCATGGTACTTCTTGGAATATATATTCATATAGTGTTGGCACACAATATTTTCTTGCAATTTCATGTTTGTCAGCAACTCAATCCTTACGTAATGAAGAAAGTCTATTTCCCTTAAAGTTTTTGTTCATTATGGCTGGTGGTAATGGAACTGCAGTGGGGGCAGCTGAAGCAACCTGCTGTTTCAATACCTCAGATTTTCATGTTTGTGCAAATACCACAATGAAAAACACATGACTATGCCCTTTCAAATCATTATTTCCTACTATCAGATCTTTATTTTCTACTATCATAATTACCTACTTAGGTAAGAAACACTTTTATCCTCTCTCCCCCTTTTTTTTTTTTGTGTAGCTGCAACACTCTGTGAAGTCCCACCTAAATTGCACAAAACTGCAAGGTCAGCTGGTAGAAGTAAGAGATAAAGGAAAGGCCAGCGTGATGAACTTAGTATGTAAGTAGTAATTGAAATAAACCTCTGATATAATAGGAACAGAACCTGACAAGGACTGTGTGAATTTTGGAGGACTCCGATGGATCATGGACAACAGGTCATGAATTGCATCTAGTTCAGGAGACATTACAGAGCAAGGTTATGCCCGAGGCCACATACGCTGTCTCCTGGCTGGTGAGGCAGCAGGGAAACAAACAACTTGTTCCTTGCCGAGTGGTCCTACTCTGCCTTTTGACTGGAGAACACCACTTCATGAATACAGACCAGAAGGCAAGCCTAGTGGACATGTCCATCAGCGTGCTCAAACTACTGTTAAGTAACAGAACTATACTACTATACCACTATATTCCTGGTGTTTTTTACCTTTAGAACCATGAGTCTCTACAAGAGCCCTCTCCACCTTACTACATGGTGGCCAGTGGGATACTTGAGATCACTTAGTGAGTTTTACTCAGGTGAAAGCTAAATGTTTCCCGATGTGTAGTACCAGAGTGGAATCACTTCAGTTACTGACAAGGGTGGCATGACTCAGGCTTCTTACACTGGATTACCTCTTTATCTTAAGGGTAGCGCTGGACATCCCAGTGCCCCAGGTGCCCACAGTAAGGTGCTGCTCTGCAGACCAACAGGGCAGAGGAGGTCCGACGGGCAGCAGCTCAAACGCTGCCCACAGGAGCCACAGAAGCACGATCCAGAGCCCGATCCCCCTCCAAGCCCCCCGGGCGCTGGCCCTGCACTCGCGGGGCTGGAGCTCCCTGGCGCCCACCGCTCTCGCCGCCCTCCTTCCCTCCCCTCTTCCCCGCAGTGGCCCGGGTCTCCGGACAACGCGTGCAGGGAACGCGCATCGCCGGACGGACCGAACCCCCCGCCGGCCCTCCCGCTCACCTTTTGGGCCGGCTCGACGCGGCCCCGCCGCCCCGGCCGG
>WEIU01014025.1:809585-886315 GCA_013389925.1 Aegithalos caudatus
AAAAAAAAAAAGAAAAATGGTCAAAATCATAGCTTTCTGCAATGCAGACAGAATACTTTAGTCATGGGAGTAATTGCTCTAAGCTCGAGCCCCTTCCTGGAGACATTTGGTCTGTGCAGTGTAATTAAATTTGTTTTCTGAAGTGTATTTAAATTTTTTTTTTTTAATTTATTTAAGATTTTTCTTTAGCTGTGGCAACAGCAGACATGCTGCTGCATTATTCCTGTCTTGTTTTGTTGTGGGAGGACTTCTCTCTGAAATAGCTCATGAGTTGTCACAAAAAAAAAATCCAATGCACAATTCTGATAATTTATAAAATATTCACTTAGTAATTTTTGAGGAATAGAAAAATTTACTTTTCAGTAAGAATGTAGAAAACAGGTGGATATTGTCTCTTGCATTAATTATAATTTATTTGTTTTTAAACACTGTTTTTTATTCTTTTCAGCAAGTTCCAGTACACGACAATTTGCTGAAGAGAACGAAATATAAACTCTCAGACAACCTCCTTTTATTAAAAAAATCATGAGCAATGGCCCTATACAATAAAAGCTCTTCATGCTTTTGAAACCTTCCTATTTTTAAGAGGAACATTAATTCCATAACTGCCAAGGGTGTCTCAGTACATATTTGCAGATGTGTAGAGAAAAACATTTCTAAGGAGTGAACTTTTATTGCTGCTCTCGCTCGCAGGAACTCTGAAAACACGCTCATGAGAATCATAAGAAATGCAGAGTCATGGCAAATGTAAGCACAATCTCATGTCACAGACTGACAAGCCCAGGCACGATTTCTAGACCAAAGGAAAGAAGTGGAGAAAACTGTAGCAGCTGTGAACCTGCTTGTGTGCTGCAGCCCCAGTGACAGGAAATTGCCATCTGTCCCTTTTAGTCATCTACTTAATCTAAAGTGACACAGAAAATCACATTCTCACCCCTTTATCTTAGATCTGTTACAGGCATTTGTGTATCCACTGCCAATTAATAACATCTATTGTAAGGTATTACATGTTGTGAAAGTTTAATAGGTCTGACTTTATTTGCAGCTCTACCACAGAGACTTTCTTAAGACCTTAATGGTGGTTAGGAACTTAATATTTCAGCCACTTCCTGAAATACCACAGCATGTGCATGTAGAAGTTCATTTGATCACAGTGATTGCTTCTGGCCTTAGAAATCTGGTCGTTTATAAGCTATTAATCAGAATATCTGTAGGTTGGCACGAGACTCAGGAGGCCTAAGTCTAAATACCTGTCAGCATCAAATACCTGTCAGCATCTTTACAGGCTATGTAGGCTATGGGGCACTTTCTACTTGGGATGTTTCTGATTTATAACACCATAATTTTGCTACTGGAATGGACCTGGAGCCTTATTTGACCTTCAAGGCTTGTGACTTCTTACAAGGTTAAGGATGCCTCTGAATATAAATGAGTTATTATAAAGGTCTCTCCAAATCATCAAGGGAGAACTAATTTGAATCAAGTTTGACACCTCCATTTAATGTTGCTGTCGTTTTACACTCACAGTATTCCTGGCAGCATAGCTGGGTACTGCTCGAAGGAGGCTGGCTGAAATCCACTGGGTTAAATTCAGCCCCAGAAGGTGTGGAGCTCAGCATGGGGATGAGAAGCAAAAAGCAGAGCTGGAGGGAGAGGGGCCTCACACCTGTGCTTAAGGGAGGTGCTCGAGCCCACTTTGGCACTGAGTACAGTAAGGGGGGTGTGAGTCACATATCTAGACTAAGGTGGGAGAAGGGAGACAGCACCAGGTGGGCAGCTGTGGGAGCCGTGGTGAGTGTGAAGGGACACTGTGTGCTGGTTTGGTCTGAGGAAATGAGTTTTATTTAGACTGGAGAAGTGCTTTTCATGGGAGGTATTGACAGTGATTTGGACTCCTTTGTACAATGATTCTTCTGTAATATGGAAAGAAGAATGTTCAGGATTAGCATATTAAACTGTTACAGAATGTGATGAACATATATAACATAAAAATATACTTTGCCATTTGTTATATATTTTTATATAGAAACATATTTGTAAAGCAATGCTAATCTTTTCCATAAGATGAATACACGATGTTGTAGTACATTTAATAAGCAACTTCTTTGTGCAGTGAAATTCAAAAAGAAACAAAACAAACCCAAATCTCTAATAGTGAAATGGAAATTTTAACTGGTAAGCAAGTTACAAGTTAATCAGAACAAAACTATGACACTGCATTTCCTTGCTTGGCTATAGCAGCTGAGAGAAGGTTGCTGATTACCAGATAAGATTAATTGTTGCAGCCATCATATATCATAGCATCTTCCAAGATGATTTTTATATCTATTTTGATATGCACAGGTAATCTGCTACAACTGGCAGGAGTAAGTTAACAAATTGATAACTAAATTTAAACACAAGTGCCTGCCCCTGAATGATTTTGTTATATAACTTTTTAACAGGACGACTATAAAAGCCACTATCTGGTTATTTATGATTTTGAATGAATGGTATATGGACTAAGCTAGAAAGCCAATACCTTTGACAGAGGAGATGGATAAAAACAAATATCAGTGTGTTCAACAGCACTTTTCATCTCCGAATAGGAAATAGTATTTAAGACATTCAAACCTGTATGACTTCTTGTAATGCAAAAAATATGATGGACCAAAGACCCAGTAATTCCTCTATTCTCTCTCATTTTCTTGGCTGCCTCTTCTTATGAGTTGTGATGGAAAATAATATTTCTCCATCTGTTTTGTCTGATATTTGAAATTTCAAGTTAAAAGCTGGGAGAGAAGAGACAGATCCAATTATGAACTTTTATTTCTGTTAAAAGCCAGACTGAGTCACCCAGTTGCTGAGCCATCAGGGAATCTGTGTACACCAGCAATCTCACCAGTGAAGGTAATGGTATGCCCAGTGTCTGTTGGTGATCGTTTCCCAAAATGCTGCTGACTTAGGTATCATCTCTTTCCTGGGGCAGCTTGGAAGTTTCCAGCCTTCAAGGACCTCAGGCTGCCTTGACCTAGGCATGTTCTGCACCGGCAGTGGCAGTAGCCATGACAATTTAACATTCAAGAACAGCTAGAGGAGATTGCATTAAGAGTGATTCTATGGACATGTGACATCAGTAGCAGGGCTGGGAGTGGGACCTGGACCCAGCAAAGCCCTTCTCCCTCTGTGCTGTGGGTTCACTTGCTTTTGAAGTTTGCATTCACTCTACAGAACCCCAGCTCTGACAGGAGTGGCAGAGAGAGGTCACAAATAGATCACAGGTGAGTGGCTCACTTAGTGACAGGGAAGAAATCCATGTTGGAAACCATTCCACTAGAGGAAGGCATTGGATGTGTTTCCCATTTTCTGCCTGCTGTAGCTTAATGTTCCATCAGTATCATTGTTTTGTCCCTTTGGCTCTGTCTTATCTATAAAAAGAGTAGGTGATTTCCCTGTACTCAAACCAAGGAAGGCCCAAATGATATTTAAACTCAGGCTACAGGTTCATAGAAGGGCCCCAGGTCTTTGGTATTTCCCATTGTCTAATTCAGGGGCAGCCCTTTTCAGGGTTGCTGATTCACACATGGCAGCTGACTTTTTGCCTAGTGGGTGGTGTAGGCAAGCGCTCCAACTAGTTTGAAATATCCCTTCTGGGAGTTTAGGAACTGGCATGGCCATGCCTCAGTCCTTTTATGGGTCTAATCTCAAGTAACCTGACAAAGGCCACATAAAGAAACAGGTGGCTTACTAAATCACATGGCCCTTGAATCAGCTTTGCACCTGAAAATCACTTCCAGCAGCTGCTGTTAAAAGACCTGAATCCTTCACAAAGGATTGTACTTGTAGCGTTGCACTCTGTCCTGGTTTTGAAAGGACAGGTATCTCCCAGCAAAAGCTGGAAGTTCCCTTTGAATAGGGAATGTAAACCCCTCCCTCAAATTATTATAGTTTTGCAATTAGAGGCTTTCAGGCAAAGTTTTGGGAATAGGAATAACAGTCCTTTAATGGGAATATTAAAAATACAAATGTAATAGTACAGAAAATAAAATAAACATGCAAGTAAAACAACCAAAAACCACAGAAAACCCTGACAGAGTCAGGGATGTGACCTGACACCCTTGGTGACCAACACCCCTGTTGGTCAGGGTGTTATAAGCAGTCCAGATGAATCCTCCTGGAGTAACAGACGCAGTTCTGTGGAGTAGAGATGGTCCTGTAGAAAGTCCAGTGATGCCGAGATGAGTCCAGTCTTCCTCCAGGAATCCAGTGGAAAAATAGGATATCCTCCTGTTCCTATTTCTCCCCTTTTTATCTAGGTAGAAATGCTTGGGTCCCCCCCAGCTGGGTGGAGCATTTCCCAATGGGATGATGTAATGTGTCAGGTCATTGGTGAGTGTTAATGGCCCATTATCAGAAAATATCAGCTCCAAAACTCAAGCTTGGCCACCCTTTTGTTTTGGTTAAGTACCCCAGCAATTAGTTTCTTAGAGGAAAAAAATTTCCACTAACACAAAGAAAATAATGTCTAACTCCCAACACACTCTCATTATTTTGTCAGAGTTAAATTGTTTGCATACTGAAATTGCTGATCAGCTCTATGTAAAGTTCCATTTTCATTACTCTTCTCTAAGTGGGATACAGTTTGCCTAATGTCCCATACCACAAACCTTCTTTGCTAGGGCTCAGGTAGATAATTTTGCATTAAAGAGAAGTAAACAATCATTGTGTTTACTACAAAACTGTTTTAAAATTATTAAAACAATTATTGAAATAATACATGATGACTCTAGAAAACCACCTTGATGGTTGAAGCCCTGTGTTCCTGCACACTGGATAATATCTTCATCCTGGATAGCCCTTGATCTAAAAGAAAAGTGTCTATGGGTTGACACAGTGCCTCGGGGAATCCACTCAACCGCAGTTAGCTCACACCACTGGCACCAGGCACAGCAGGGACACAGCCCAGGAGCACAGCACCCAGGCAGCGTCTCAATGGCACAGAAGCCCCACAGAAGTCAATGGCCAACATCAAGGTGGAGATAGAGAATGGGAGAAGGTCCAGTGGCTTGATTTTCCAGGAGGGTTTATTTCCCGGAGGGGGACAAGGCACAATGAGCCCTGAACAAAAGGGAGCATGGGCTTATAAGGGGAGGAGGGTCTTAGGGGAAAGACAGTTCTGGCGAATGGGAAGTGGGTAATGAGCTTAGGGGAATGAATGATATGGTAAGAATCAATGGGGTGATAGGAGGAGAGGGTACAACTTCTGAAACACCAATGAGACTTTGAATAAACACAGAATCTTCCAGAACAAAGGGAAGGTGTAAAGAGGGATTGACAAGCAGCGGTAGGAGATATGTTGGGAGACAGGCAGGGAAGAAACCACTAACAAGGGGAAGACAATAGAACAAACCATTCTAATAAAAAACAGACCACAACAATGGATATCTTTCATCTGGCTGCTGTAGCAGAGAGAAGGTGTGTGCAAACTGTGTCTTGTCAGATTACTTTTAAAGTGAAAAGTGTTTAAGTACCTCTGTGTAGCTTGTTTTGACTCATCCTAGGATGAATCAGGACCTCACAGCATAAGATGCTATTCAGACATGAGACCACACATCTATGCAACTGAAATCTCCACTGATTCAAGTTAAAGTCTAGTCTTTGTTTCTTTTGTGGAATATCAAGAAAACACTGACAGAGAATCATTCCTGCCTAAAATTCACAGGAAATGATTTCTTGTTTCATAAAATTGTCAGAAGTTTAACATAAAATGGATGCATTCTGTGTCGTAAATATTAGAACTGTTCTCTAGTGATTATTTGCTGTTATTTTGTTGTGCAGAATGGTTCAGCAGTGCTAGTTTCCTCCACAGACCTTCCACCTGAAAGTTTAACTATTGAACTGGCAGTGAAATAGAATGCCAGATATCTTCTTACAGATAAATGGTTTTCCTTCTTGATTTCCTGTCTAAAAACAGGACAACTGCTTTCCTTAATAATTTAAAAATTTCTCTTGAGACCAAGCATGGAAAATGAAAATTTGAAAAATAGGCTCTTACCTAGAAATTTCTGTCATAAATGTTATAACAGAAGTATCAATATGACCCTAGTGATGTGCTACCCAGGGAATTTTGTAAGACTGTTTACAGTTAGTGATAAAATCTATTAATGAAATATCCTCCAATGGAGAAACAAAATCCACAGATGGACAGGCATAACAGAAGAAAGAAAGTCCCATATTTGTTAAATTTTTAGCATACTGGTCCTGGCAAAGACTGCTATAAACACTCCTAATTAATTTAATTTCTCTGCCCTGTACTCTTTGATCTGATCTGATTGTTCCTAGACTATAAAGCCAGAGGGACCATTATATCATATGGTTTGACCTCAAGTGTGTTGCAGGCCATTAAAATTATATTCATTACCCTTGTATTGATTCTAAGGCCTTCCGCTTGGTTAAAGCTTGTGTTCCGGAGAAGCATGTGGTATTGATCTGAAGACAACAAAAGACTGTGAATCCATCATTTCCACTATTATTAGTTTAAATATTATCCCATTGTCCCTATTTTTTTTCATTATTTTTAATTGGATTTTTTCTGACTTAAGTTTCAAGCCATTAGTTCCTGTTATGCTTTCCTACCTTAAACTGCAAGGACTTTCAAGTATTGCTTTATCCCATGGCAATAATAAGCAGTCACCTCTTGCTCATTTTCACAGACTTCACTTCTAAAAAAAGCTATTTTTGATTTTTTTGGTGCAGATCATCTTGAGTGCCATCATACAGCACATACAGGACAACCAGGGAGTTGGGCCCAGCCAGAATGGGTGTGTGAAAGGCAAGTCCTGCGTACCCAACTTGATCTCATTCTATGACAAATTAACATCCACATAGCGGATGAGGGGGGGGTTGTTGTCTACTTGGACTTTAGTAAAGCATCTGACACCATTTCCCACAGCATTCTCCTGGAGGATAGGGCTCCCCACGGCTTGGACAGGTACACGGTTTGCTGGGTAAAAAACTGGCTGGATGGCGAAGCTCAGGGAGTGGCAGTGAATGGAGATACATCCAGCTGGCAAGCTGTCATTGATAGCATTCCCCAGGGCTCAGTGTTGGGATTAGTCCTGTTTAATATTTTTATTGAGGATCTGAATGAGGGAATCAAGTGCACTCTCAGTAAGCTGGCAGACAGCACTTAGTTGGGTGGGAGTGTTGATCTGCTGGAGGTCAGGAAGGCTCTGCAGAGGGATCTGGACAGGCAGGATCCATGGGCCAAGGCCAATTGTATGTAGTTCAACAAGGCCAAATGCCAGCTCCTGCCCTTGGGTCACAACAACCCCATGCTGTGCTACAGGCTGGGGACAGAGTGGCTGGAAAATGGCGTAGTGGAAAAGGACCTGGGGACACTGATTGAAAGTAGCTGAACATGAGCCAGTTTGGGCCCAGGTGGCCAAGAAGGCAAATGGATCCTGGCCTGGATCAGCAATAGTGTGGCCAGCAGGACCAGGGCAGGGATTGTCCCCTCATACTTGGCACTGTTGAGGCCACACCTTGAGTGCTGTGTCCATTTGTGGGCCCCTCAGTCCAAGAAGGATATGGAGGGGCTGGAGTGTGTCCAAAGAACGGCAATGAAGCTGCTCAAGAGTCTGGAGCACATGTCCTGTGAAGAGTGGCTGAGGGAGCTGGTGTTATCCCTGGAGAGAAGAGGTTCAGGGGAGATCTTTATCATCCTTCTCATAAAGCAGTCCTTATCTCCTGTGTGACAACCCTCCTCACCTGTGAATTTTATCAGTCTTTAGATTTTTGTCCTTGTTTAAAGTTTGCACCTGCTGAGAAGATACTGCCACAGCTGTCCTTTCACAGTACATTTTAAAGGCTTGCTGCTTCTGCAAGTTACCATGCATCAGCAAAACTGTCACTAGACTCACTGCCCATCAGCCTGCTGTGGAAAGGAGAGCAGTTCCCACTGGTTCCTCATGTTATATATGTGCCATGCTTAAACAAAACTGCCTGGCTGGGGCCTGCTTCTATAAAGCAGAGCTACCAAAACAGATAAAGAAAATCACTTAAAAAAATGAGGAAAATCTCTGCTGCCAGTAGGACTGAAGAATCTCTTAGACATCTTTAAGGAATTGATAAGATCCAGACTTGAAGTTAAGGAGCACATTAGGCAGATTTCAGCATCTAGAGTGGAAAGTTGTTACCAGGACAGCATCGTGTGATCACCAAACATCCATTGCGGCCATCAAACCTCAGAAGTCAGCTCTTCTGCAGGGGATGTGGGGTTTTCACCTGAGCAGTTCCTGCTGCCTGGGAAGATACTAGGCTGCAGCCAGAACTGAAACTGGGCTACTTACCCCATCATCATCAGCTGTAGTTACTGCCAATAGCTAGCTCAAAACTCGATACAAACATATTTGCATGGCCAGTACAGCATAATACATTTGCTTTAAGGGGTGGGAGTGATAATACACCTTTCAGGCATTTGGGGCTGTCAGTGCCAACTCATAGGTCCCTGACTCTCAGAGTGGAATCTGAAACTCAGTGCTGGTCACATTCAGCCTTTGCAGAGGTAGATGCCACACTGAAATGTAAACCCACGTGCACAGTGGGAAGATCTTTTTCACCCAGACAGTAGGAGATAATAAGGACAAGACCAAGCCCTGAAGCACAGCTTTATGCAAGTCTCTGTCCTGTGTGATAGAGCCTGGTGCAGCAGTCTCCAGAGCAACCGAAATTTGGGGTGAAGTCTTGAACTCAAAGAGTACATTGCACAGATGCTCTGGTGATGACTACGTGTCACATTATCTGGAGATTTTGATTTCAGAAGTGTATTGTCTGGATGTTGAACTTGAGCTGGTGCCATGTGACCCTGCACTCATGCTAATAAGCCCTCAGGCTAATAAACCCTCACTTCCATCGTGGATGAAGTAGTATTTAGAACTGCTGTTCCTTGTATCACTTTGCTTTTTTCCATGGCCCTACTCTTCCGTTTTATCCCAAGGCCATTAACTGGTTTGCTAGGAGCTGCCCTGGATCTGTTGTTTTATAGGCAGTGATATCTCTACTGTTTTTCAATATTTTGTTTCTGAGCAAAGAGAGCTCCATGGTTCTTCAGGGGACTAATTGCAATCTGGCCGAGCAGCCGTGTTTACTAGCCGCAGTACTTCCACACAAAAGCATTGTTTTCAGGCTATAGCGTGGAGCAATATAGATACACTCATGTAGGGTTGTCCCTGGGCTTATAAACTAGCACTAAGCTAAATGAAGTCTTGTACAACTGTGTTTTTAAAAATAATGACACTTAAAGAAAGCAATCTTCCAGTATGNTTACATTTGATAGATAATAGGGGCTTATTTGACCTGCAAGGGAATGAAGACACTTAGCACCTTCCAGAAGCACACCCTAAATCTCTTGGTATTTGTAAGGATTTAGTATTATATTTGCAATGCACTTCAAGGAAAATAAAAGTCTTATGGTTGGTACATGAAAGCTGTGATTTATCAAAATTTCTTTCTCGATATTCAAGGAAGCCCTTGGAGGTGAAATAAATCAAAATACCTATTTGTAATGATCTTGTCAGGGCTAGAGAAGAGGATAGCATTGCCATCTTATATGTTTTGTGGGATATATTACAAAAGGTGTCCTAGAGATTTCTCTAAATACATTTTCATTTCTCCAATGTTTGTAAGCCCAAAGTAATATTTTCCCCTTTCTTTAATGTATGAATTGGCTATTTTGGGAGGGGTCAACCAGTGCTGTAGAATTAACAACAGAACCCTAGCCTAATATGGTTTAAAATGCCAATATGGAATGGAGCTACATGTCTCTGCTAAAAACAAGCACTTTTTGCCTGATGCTCAAGCCTTGCCCTATTAGGCTCACCAATCAGCTAGGGAACTGCTAGGAATTTGGTGCATTTTAGGACCTGACTTACTGCAACAGCTTATCAGTTGCAGTATAAGGGATTAGATATGAAAATAGTTTACAAGCTCAGAACGCCCACCTACCCTCTAGATGGTTGCTCGTTTTGTTTCCCTTTTTTAATTTCTTGCTTCAGAACACTATAGAGAAAGTCACAGGAAAATACCTTCTCTCATCAACTGGTAAAATTTCTAAGTGGACTGTTCAATAGTTGGTTTTTTTTACTTAACAATCATGTACTTGCTTGATATCATACAAAAAATGGGATAAAAGATATTCTGCTGGAGCCTTTGGAGTATGTTTTGAGAAGTGGTTTACTAGAAAGATTGTAAAACTCATTTATATTCTTCTAGAAAAATACAAACAATACCTCTTTTTGAATCAGAAATAGCATTACCTTTTCTCAAACATAACACTGCCATATACCCTGAGGGGGAGATGATAGTAAGAAATCAAAGGAAGGACAGAGAAGGAAATCACTTAGATTGGGTCTGGTCAGACCTAAGGCTGCAATTATATTGTGTAAACCCACTTAATGTCCATTTTATTAAGGACTCCTCTGTCCACACAATCTGTCAGTCACAGGAAGGATACTAGGTTCAAGGAGGTTACCTTGAGCAAAACTGCACAACATATTGTTGCTCAGTATTTACTGTTAGTGCTGGTGAGTATCGGAAAACACAGGGATGAGCATCTCAGACTAAGACAGAAGTCTGCCCTGAGCAGCCCTGTGTCTTACAACTAGCAGGAACAACCATTTAAGGGAAGTACATCAAATCAGAATATACAGAAAGTGATATTTGACCTGATCATTCCTCCCAGGTCCAGTACTTTAAGGAACTTCCTGAGAAAGCACTTGCATCTAGGCAGTCACGTTGAGCAGCCACCTCTGAACTTTGCTGCACGAAGTTGCTTTTGAACTCAGCTGCACTCTGAGCCACCTCAGCGTTCTGAAGTGACAAGTTCCACAGTGGAATTACACAGTGGAATGCATGTTAATAGAAAGTACTTTGCTTTGAAATATGATGTCCAACTGAGTACAAAGGTTTTCTTTACATTAAGCTGTATGTTAAAACAGTAAAAATGAACAAATGAAAGGTCTGTTGTGATATACCACCATAGGACTGATCTCCAAGTGTGTTAACACTGCTAGTTGACTTGCAGGTGTAAATCACACATTTAAGTGACTGTGCTGTTCTTATTCCCAAAAGCCTTCTAGAGCATATGAATGAGATGCTGCATTTGAGCTGCAGTGTGTGCAACCAGAGGTTTCTGGTTCCTTTAGAAATTCAATTACAGTATGAAATTGATCTCTTTCAGCTACTCTGGTTGAGCAGGTGAAAAGTGAAAATAATTATCAAGGCTCTGTTGCCCCTAGTAATTCTGTCAAACCTCTGAATATGCCTGCACTGCAGCTTGCTGACATAGTTTGCAATTGTCTGAAATGAGACAGTGCTCAAAATAAAGAACAGCACTGCTTTCCTCTTAAATGTGTGGAAAGCTGCAAAAACTGGGTACTCTATTACATGCCTTTGAAACACTAGTCATTTTCAGTGCAAGCATTGGGTGAACTGCTTATTCAACATATCTTGTGCCCTCTTGACACATAGCTGGGAATGCCAATAATTGGGCTTAGTGTAGTGGCTTGTCTCTTTAGGTGAAATACCAAGAGCTGATTTTACTGTTCACTATCAAGGAAGAATGCTGCATCTCGCCTAGAGAATTGGCACCAAACATTAAATGGAAGTTACTCATACTATTTTTTTTTGTCTGAATATCAAGAATGGCTAAATAAACGTTCAGGCTTACTTTCATTGCTTGGTAAAAATTGTTAATAATCTAGTGCTTAAACCTTCTCACTCATTAAGGAATCAGAATAATTTTCAGAAAAGTCAGGAACTGATTTTGCTCTTATTTTTAGTTTGTCCTTTTATTTCTTTTATTTTTCAAATTATCAGTACAAATGGGAAACTTAAAGATGATCAGGAGGGAGGAGGGCTGTTAAAAAACCACCTGTCCATGCTCAAAAAACATAGAATAAAATAATGAAAAAATGTTAGCATGTATATTCTGGTTTTGAGCTTTACAAGGTTTGAAGTTTACAGGGAGCTTTGTTCCAGATTAGGCTTGATCATTCTTTTGCTGCTACATTAATGAAAAAAACAAGATTACTAGAGCCATTAAAGAGCCACTTGGTACACTCACCTGAGTGGACTCTGGAATCCACAGTTAGAAGTGCACACTCCTGCCTAGAGAGTGGGTTTTCTTGGAATAAAGGCAAGAAAAATCTGCCCTTGAAACCTGAACTCCTTGGCTTCCATGGAAATATGATTAACAGCCACTAGGGCAGCTTGGTATCCAAAATCCAGGAGGTGTTTTCAGTCTTGCATTTCTAACCAGGTTACAGACATGGAAGGATGCTTGAAGCACTGGTTTCAGGCCTAGAGGAGAGACAGGATTTCAAATCATCCTGCAGTCAGCTGGATTAGCTTTGTCCCAGTCTCTGCACATTGTGCTGAGTATCTAATTTTGTACTTTCTGCAAGAAGACCTTGGCTTTAGGAATTCCACACAGAGCTTGGCAATACCCTAATTAAATGTGAAATTCAGATCCAGATCATGCATAGATGCCGAGTGTTCCCAGTTATGTTGGATTGGGACATTCCTACAGGTTTTAGAGGAGTCACTCAGAAAGGTGTGTAGCAAATTGATGTTCCAAGGGTACTGGAGGGAAATGCTGAGTGATTTGGCAGATAAAGTTGCATCCTACTGCCATCTCCAGTGAGGATTCTTGGTTGCATTTAGTCCAAGAACAGCGGGCTTTCTCAAGCATTCAGGTCATACAATAAGGTGGCTTTCTGTACAAAATCATAGAACAAATGTGTCTGCTGCCACTGGCTGGTGACATTGATTCAAGGTCAGAATCTTGTTATCATCACTAGAGATAAGCATGAAGTATTTACAGAAATGAAATGTCCTTGCTCTGTTTGAGACTTGATAGCTTGTTTAGTTGAGAATGGAGAAATATCTATTTTCTTGTGAAGGGGCTTGTATTATCAGTCTCACAAACATGTAGATGGATTTGTTAAAGTTGCTGATTCCCCACAAAACTAGGAAGCATGTTAAGTGCAAATTCTTCAGCAATATATTTATGTACACAGTGAACTTAAGCACATCAATCACAGGTCTGCCTAATTGGAGGTCTCAAGGTCTTGCTTTTCTTATATTGTCTGTGCAGATGCAGTGTGTTATAGAGTAGATTTGATTCATGAAGATACTGATATTTAGAAGGACTGGCTGTCAGTCAATATTGATTCTAAAAATCTACTGTTGCTGGAATGAATTTGACAGAATAAAAGTTCTAAGTCACTACTCATTTGTCCTTCCTGACCATTTTTATAGGTGTGACACTGGCATCTGAAATGAAAAAAAAAGCATGTTAATAGTTCAGAGGTGAAAACAGCAGTATGTAGAGGATGTGGTAAAAAAAAATGCATGGGGCAGCCTTCTGTTTTCCAAGTAATTTCAGTGGAAGTACATTGACATACCATCTGTTCACTGAACGAGGTAACTCAAACTGGAGTGTGAAAAACCCTATTAAAAAACTGGGGGAAAGGACAGAAAGACATACTTCAGCTACTGTTTAAAACCGGATTGTGACTATTCTATTCCTACAGAAAGATCCATGACATGTAGCCAGAGGATAAATTCACCACGCTGTCAGCAAGAACTGCAAGGACTTCAGTGAACACTTGCATCTGCATCTTTCTCAGGCACTTGGTTTATACTGTCATCAGATTTGAGTTTAGAGAGGATGTTGGGGTTTTTGTCCCCTACTGCAGCATGGGGTCTTGTGCTCCCAATGATTTTTCCAGACATTTTCTGCTCAATAATTTCTTTCCCTCTTGTGGATTCCAATGTTCTGTACTCATAGCATGCCCATGACACACCTTTTGAGATGTTTAGAGGTTGAGACATTTACCTTTCATTGTGTGGATGAGATATTTTGTCATTTCAGAGTAGACCCTATTCTTGAGACTCTGAAAGACACAAGGAATTGGATACACAGCACAAAACAAGTGTTTGAGAACTTTTCATGTCATTCCTGTATTTTCAACCTTTGTATTATTGAGAAGAAGAACATTGACACACCACTTTTAAGTAAAGACATTTCCTTTTCTTATGAAAGTTCTATCTGTGTTTCTACAGATTATTCAAAGAGATTTCTCAGAAAGGAATGTGTTACTGTGTTTTTCAGGAAACCACCTTTTGTGAGCAACTGGACTTCTCTGTTCAATATGTCATTCAATATATCTAGCCTTGGATCCAGATTCTATAGCCTGATTTTGATCAACTGGATGACATAATTAAGTAAAATGATATAACCAACTTAACTCAGCTGAAAGTTAGTATTGAAATTTTCTTCCTGTTTCTTGACAGATTGAAAAAGACATGACCGGAAAATAAAACAGAGCTGTAAAGGAAGTTAGATTATTTATTAAATAGTTAATGTGACTGTGCTTCAGGTATAGTAATTCTTCTTGCTGCCCATTCTGGTCTGTCTGCCCCTTGCCTTTCTGGAGGTCACTGCCAGCTGAAGTGTTTGCCTGACTGCTCTTTAAATATCTGGAATGATTTGGCTAACCCTAACCTTAACTCTAACCCTAACCACACACACAAACACACACACACACTCAAATCCAGGTTATTGTAATCTCATCCTTTCTTTAGCAGACATGCTGGTTTAGGCATTCCTCTCCCTGGGTACAAGAGGATTACTTCTGACCCTGAGGAATTGCTGGTCTAGTTCCCAGCACAGCCCCAGGAGTGCTTGGCACTGTGGTGAGGGACAAAGTATCTGAAGATCAGAAGAGAGAAGCAGGACCTTCCTGGGTAAGGATTGCCTCTTACAGAAGGACACAGGCAACCCAGTGACAGGCCTGGTGTCGCATGGAGGTGGTTTCCACCTGCCGAAGGGCTGATGATTTTTCCGTAGTCCTCCTTCTCCTTCCCGTCTCCATTCTGCAGTCTATCAGCACTCTTTTAAAATGCTGATACAGCTTTTTCTGAGGATGCTGTACATGCCAGACCATAAGATATACCAGGCATTAAAAAATGTCTATGTGTGGCATGTTTTTAATTTGGATCCTTTTTTAATCTGGGTCATTCTACTGATACGGTTTAGAGCATGATTTGCTAAGGAGTTGCCTCAGCATAACACTGGAAAGAGTGAAGGAAATAATTCCTGGAGTCCAGAAAGGAGGGGCAAGGAGAGGAAAACTCTTCTAAACTGGCTTTGCAGCAGAAGGAAAAAACTAGAGTGTTCCAACTATCTCCTAGAGAAAAAGCAGTAGCATTTGTTTCTAGAAGAACTGCCTTAGAGGGGCTTCTCTCTTCAACTGGGTCTTCTGAGCCAGCTGCAGACATCTGTGGGGCATGGGGCTGAGGGACTGCTGGGTCTGAAAGATGTGACTTGCCTAACCAATCAAAAGACACAGCCAATAAACCCAATTTAAAAACCAAGACAATAAACCCAACATTTCTCTGTAGCAAACTACATCTCTAATGTGTCTTCACTAGTCTGATATAGCTGATATTGGTACATGCAAAACTTCTATAAACGTGAAGGAGATTTGGCCTTTTCATGCAGCTTCTTGTACTGCTTCTTGTACTGCTCAGACAAGCACAGAGCTGTCTGAAGGGATCTGCAGATATTGTGTTAGAGAGGAGTCCTGAGGTGGCAAGAGCTGTTAACAGTGCACCCTTCTCTGCATGATGGGCCAAAGAAAACACTGAAGCAGCAGTGTTGGTATCACAAGCATTTTATAGACAATTTCTATCAAGAAAAAAATGCTTCTCCACATCTTAGCTATTTTAAAATGCAGACTTGGCAGAATTTTTTATCTTGGCTCTAGTATGTCAAATATATGGGTTTGATTCAGCAAAATCTTGAAATTTTATGGCCTGGAGGTTTTGTTGCTATTTTTATTTTGTTTTCAAACAAAGGAGGTCAAACTAAATGAGCAAAATGGTGCTTTCTGGGGTTGGAGTATATGAAAGATTCATTCACTCTTATTCGTGTTCTCCTTTATAGTTACAAGGCATAGACTAGCTACCACAGCAAACCTTGGTAAAAGAGGAAGGACTCTCAGAACTGGTCTTACTTTCCTGTTAACTGTTGTTCTACAACTTTCAGTTGTAAATGCAGTATTAAAACCATCCAATATTAACATATATACGTTTTGGACAACGTAGATAATGTTATACCATGTACCAGATCAAAAATACATGTAAGCTTTAAAACCAAAAGCATCTCTCAGGTGTTAGAAGCTTTAGTGGCTTTGAAAGTTTAAATTTGCTTAAATTCCAGACAGTCTTAAGTTCTTCAGACTCCAATGGCAGCCATTTGAAACCAAACTGATCTGGTCATCATTCTAGTCAGATGTGTCAAAACAACCCTTACCAATGGAGGGTGCAAGAAATTCATGTCCAGTAGATGGATTTCTGGTATTGAATTTGACCCTTCATATTTCTAAATTCCTGAGCTTTTCAAACCACTCAAGAATAACAGTTTGCAGTACATTTTTTGGTTTGGCCCTTTCAGAAAGAGAGTGCCCTGTAGTACCGCGTGAGTCTATGAAAGGGTGACTATTAAGACTATTAAATAATGCCTAATTAGATTACATAGTATTCAAAGGGTGTATCTGTAGAAGAGAATTTAAACCCTAACTATCGTCCTAATAATTATTGAGGAGCTGTGTCTGGGGACAGATGAGCTATGGGCTTTGTCACTGCTTTGTGTGTGACACAGAGCTGGTCACTGCATTGTGCTAGGTGTCAGTCTCTCTCTCCAAAGCAGGGAGAAGGATGCTGATCTTGGTAAAGCTATTTATGAAAATAGGGAGATATTAATACTTATTTATGCAATGTCCTATTTATGCAATCTGCTTCAGGTCAAATTTGGACATCTTGGAACAAAATCTTCAATCTGTCAAGGGGAAATGTATCTGCAAAAGCTGCTGCAGAAGAGCTGCCAGACCAGAACAACCGCCTGAGCAGAAAGCCTCATATACATATTTCATACAGGTTCCTGTTAGCTGTTCAGATCCTGGTAGGATGATACCTTTCCACCTGAAAATAACTTGATTTTCATTTCTCAGTTTTTTGGCACTTGCTTGGCAGTCACTTTGGACGGGCATCTGTCATTTCCTCCAGCAGTCTGCAAGCCAGAGCTTGTTTTCACAGTCATCTGGTGGATGCTCTCAGCATGAGCAGTGTGTCACCTTCTGTCAGAGGAGTCAGGGAGGGAAGGAAAGCGAGACAAAGAAGGAATAATCAATTAACAAGGCCAAAGGCTGAAGGCAGAGAAAAATTAAGCAGGAAAGAAGAAGAGAACAAGGGGTTCCATAAAAAAGAAACAGGTGAAGAAAAAGGTGAGATTAGTGGAGGGAGGATGGTAATTCCTGTTATGCACTGAAAAAGGCAAAGCATGCTTGTTCATGAGGCCTTGTGCTTTTTGTTCTTGTGAAATAGTAGCAGCTGGAGTTAGGGAATGAGGTCTATCCCCAAGGAAGATTTCCCCAAAAGTGCTGACCTGCTTCTAGCTGAATCACTGTAAACATCACAAAAAAATGTAACAGCAGTCACATTGCAGTTGCCAGGGCAGCAGCAGTTCACTGTGCTCAGTAAGTCCCACCATGTCTGATCTATTACACTGTGGTGTACATGGGGGAGAAACGTGGTCCAGCCCAGTCTGGAGCAGGGATAGGGATCAGTCTGCCAAGGCAATTGAGCGCCCTTTAAGGAGATAGACGAGCATGTTTCTCTGAACAAGTATGGGCCATTCTTCAAGCTCATTAAATAGACCTATGTTTTAGCTCAGCTCTCAACAACATGATTTAGCTGGTTTCTGACTTTTACCATGTGTAAATCTTGTGTGAGTTGCTGGCTGTCAAAACTCTGGCTAGAAGTAGGGTTAAGTCTATCAGATTACTGCTTTAGGAAAGCGCAGGCAGCTGAACATGACTTCTCTCCTGAACTTTTAAAAAGTGCCTCATGTCCATTTAGTCATAACCATTCTAAGAAATATAACCCCACACTCCTGAAAGTGCCTTCATCTTTGTAAAGAATAATCATATATTTCCAGTGGACTGTTTTGAGATATTTTGCTAAATGCAACCTAAACTAAACATATTTGCAACTAGTTGTCATTCCTTAAAAAACACAGAAAGTTGTGTTATAGCAAAAGATTGTGGGTTTCATGTGCTCTTCCACATACAGATCTTCGGTGTACTATAGTATTGTCAAAGCTACTAATTGCGTGTAAAGTGTTGTAGTAGAGGAAGGTGGGTGTCTGGAAGTGAGGAAAGATCCTGACTCTCCAGCCAGGAAGCATGTATATTTGTTTTTGTTTTCCAGGAATCATAACATCTCTAACCCCCTGGTTACGCCTGTGAGCACACACAACACAGCAGCCACCCATTGGACATGAAAGGGTAAATAGTGGATGTGAGACAAAGGCATCATGTGGAAGTGGGACAGTAAAGCAGAGTAAATTCTTTGGCTGCATAAATTATGAAGTTCAGATTTTTTTTTTTTTTTTGGGGGGGGGGGGTGGAGGGGCTGCTTATATATGGGTCTCATCCTCTGAAGGGACAGTGCTAGCACATATGTCTACCAGACCATTGTTTTCCTCTTATTCACAACATGCCATACTACTGTATTACCCTTTCTAGACACCAGGTCATGTTCCACCATGAGGATGCTTCGTAGCAGGAAGCATTTAAGCTGAAGAGAGATGGGCTCAGAGCCGCAGGCAGCGTGCGGAGGGCACCATGCCATGACTGTGGGAAGAGGACACTGCCGGGGAGTTCCTGGCTGTTGCTGCGGGGACACTGTTGCAGTAGCTGGAAAGGGCCTGAGGAGGGTGAGAGTGAGCTCAAAATACCTCGTTACAGATCTGGTTGGGCTGATTAGTTCATTTCTGGTGAAAGAGATTTTAATGAGATGTTGGACTTGCATGGATAGGAAGCTTTTCTCTTGGAGGATCTTGACGAGCTGTGTAGCTGGCAGCCTGCTGGTCCTGGCAGCTGTCTGGGTCCCAGCAGGGTTCCTTCTGCCACTATGAGGAAATTTCAAGGGTGCTGTGTAGCCTCTTGCTATTTTATGCTGAGAAATAGCCCCTGCAGGGACCACAGTAGAAGTTACATCTCTGAAAAATGAAGGACAGAATATTAATATCGCCTTCCTAAGTTTAAGCAGGGGACTCTATCAGGCGACTGCAATATGGACAAGGATTCCCAAGGACTGTTCCACCTGGGTGCCTTAAACAGTCTGTGGAGGCAGGAGGAACTGAGGGTGGTTCAAGGTCCTGCTTGACATGCTAGACCAGTCCTTTGCAGCTCAGGATAGACTGTACACAGCTGAAGCCATATAAGCACGTGTTAAGCCCAGAAAGACACTGTCCTTGTGAGGAAGGTGATGAAAAAAGAAGTGGTAGGGAGGAAAATCACAAACAATTGGTCCATCAGGCTCCCTCAGGCAAGAGGGGCTCTCCAGAAAGTCATGCACTTCTGACATTTCCTTCAGATTTTATATTAAATCCCATTATATCTATTCTTTGTCATAAAATTTTATGTGACAGCCTGCACTTAAGGAAATCTTTTATCTTCATCATCTCTAAAGATAGCCTCCACCTTTCAGAAGAAGCACAAACCCCAGAAATCCAAAAACTACTAATGCAAAAAAACCCCCAAAATAAAAACAGATCTCATGATATACCTGGTGGCCATTTTTTATGTCAGTGGGCTGTCAACCTATTCCTTATGTGGGCTTTGCCTTCAGCTCAGAAGTTTCAAAATTTCCTTGTCCCCTGTTGCCACTGAGGAAAAGAGATCTTTGTAAATCCTCTCTGTAGTTATGAACTACAAACTGGGCATGTTTCAATTAAGGGAAGTATTCCTCATAATGAATTACCATGAAACATTCCTGTTTGTTCATCATGTCACTTGATGAATATGTTTTACACAGATTTTTACATAGAATAGCAGGAGACATAATGTGCATGCCTTGGACAGCACCTTCCATGGATGAGATGGGCTACATCTGCTCTAAGATCTGTAACAGCTGATGCTCCCATTTAGCTCTCTTTCTGGTAAACCAGTGAAGGAAGCCAGTGGTTCAAGTATGGAGTGAATCTTAGCTAGATAATGAGATGTCTTGTGTTTTCGGGGTAGGCAATAATTTGTAACTGTTGTCCAGATCCTTTGCAGAATGGGTGCCTAGGGTTGGGACTGTCCTCTGCTGACTTGTAGGTAATGGTGATCCAATGTCCTACAGTGCATGGTCTCTGGTCCTTCTTCCCAAAAAACATGCATTTCTTTTGCCCCATATCATGTTTTTCCTGAGTATCTTCAAAAACTAGGCTTTTTCTTGATGCAGGGGGAAAAGATTGCCAACCAACAACTATACATTGAGAAACTCATTGAAGATAGATTGTTCATTTTATATGTCATTTTATTATTTATTACTTAAATGCTTCTTAATCTGATTTTCCCATTTCATATTTTTCCTGCACTGTAAAGTTTGGGAATCATTCTTTAATTTTGGTGTCTGTAAGCAGAATTAGATACCTGCCAAAGTGTCACAAGTCTATCAAACAGGTACTAGCATCAAGGGATTTACTGGGCAAAGGAATCCTTAAGCTATACAAACATCGAATGGCTGATCTGGTGAAGTATACCCTGACTTAAGAGGAAACATTATAAAACTCTTTAGAGCCTTGAGAATGACCAGGCATGAATTATGCTGATACATGATACATTACTCTTTTATTGAGAAAGATAAGGATAAAAGAGGAAAGTCAATCATATTCAAGCAATCCAAAACTACCAAATACATCTTCAACTGCACTAGGCAAGTATTTTTATCTATCTATGTAGACAAATACTTTGTTTTGGTCATAAACAAAATAAAATATGTGTTTTTATCACTGGTCTGTTTAAGCTTTGCTGCAGACATAATGGAACAAAATGGCACAATAGCCTAAGGCTGCACATTTTGTCTAGGGAGCCAATAGTTTCTCTTTTTTGTGCCTGAGTGAATATTTATCTTGGGAGGAAAACATTCTTTTACCTGGAAATAAAATATTTCTCAGTGCTTTGGCTTTGATTTTAGTGCTGAACATATTTTTAGGAAGAATGCAGTTAAAGAACTGTTCTGGAAGCAAAACTTAAGTCTAACCTTTGAAAGTTTAGTAACGTGAAATGAAAAAATCTGAATCTATAGTATGCATCTGTGTAGCTGATGTGTTTTCTACGAGAAAGCTTTAACAAAAACAACCCCTGAATCTGGCCACTTAAAAAACATATCATGCAACCCTACTCTAGTTATGGAATTTGATCTATTTCTAGAGGGACCTGTACTATATCATTCCACAGTTCACTAGAATTCTGCTTCTTATTCAAGAACACTCACTGAACCAAAGAAATCTAAGTTTGACTCAAACTAATTAAGCTTGTGAGGATTTACAAACATCAGTCAAAATCTTGCCAGCAAAATATTCAATGGGATACACTGTAGAAGCTCAAACCTCTCCCTGCAAATTGGACAGCTTTCCTTGGATCTCCAGCTAGGAGTATGAGGCTTAGGAGATATCTTTGATTTAAACAGGGATTTTCAGAGCACAAAATGGAAACAAAATGCTTAGGGACCAAAATGATTTACAAACTTTTCCTAGTAGGCTGTGCTGAATGTCTAAAAGTATTAACGGCTGAAGAGATGATCAATTTACAGATGGAAAGCTGAATTGCCTTAACCTGGCCTGTTTGTGCACTCCTGACTTGGTGCCATAGTGAAACAAAACATATTAAACTAAGCCAGATATATAGGGTTTATTCCTTAGTTGCAATGAGTCAGAAACATGCAGATGGTTAGTTATAATCTTTCTGGTGATGAGTCAGCTTCTCAGACCACAGTAACTGAGTTGTTTGCAGTTAACTTTAATGCCTGTTGTGGTCTGACTGTACCCTTGCTAAATAATAAAACTCCAACAGTCTTAATTTTCCATTCCCTGAGCAATATATTCCACCTGGCACGACAAACACAAGACATGGGTGTAACACAGCCCAAGAATGTTCTTCAGAGCCTACATGTCACACAACCATTTCCATTGCCATGTCTTTTCATGAGTGAGGTGGGAGGATTTCAGTCTGGCAAATTTGTGTATTTTTATATCGGCACTGCATCAGCCTGCAAAGCTGTGAACACGATTAAGGATTAGAGACCCACTGAGCACTGGGCTTGCTTGTGTTTGTGGAACTGGCTCCTCTCTCTGAGTCTGTGTGGTATTCACCAGCAGATGCCTTGTGCTGGTGAATGTCATGCAGACTCAGAAAGGAGAGCCAGTCCCATGAACGCAAGCATGGCCAGCCCATCTGTTACAGGATTCAGGCTCTTTGGGTTGAATCTGCTTCCCTCATGTAACTCATGCTTCTTCTGGGTACAATCCTTATTAATGGATTCCTAAATTAATGAAACTCAGACTGGCTCTGCTAGGAAGAAAATATGTACTGAGCTGCAATTTTTTAAAAACCACATTATTTCTGGTACTGGTGTTGAACATTTTCTGCAAGCTCTACGTCTTACATGGTGTGTTGCAGGGTAAGAGATGCTCAGAGAATGATGGAGAGCAGGTTCCAGAGGGTGAGCCTGCTCAAGATGAATCCCACAAGTTGTGATGCAGGGCCTCTGGAATCCTTGCACCTTAACAGAGAGGCATATGGAATTGAGTTGGGACAGGCTAGGATGTTAGATTACTGTATTCAGAGAAGTTAATTGAACAGAAGATCCTTCTATTGCCTTCAGAAGAATGTGATGGCATTATGACTCTTTTAGTGTTTGGCTCTGTAGGAGATACGAGTTATGTCAGAAGCCATGGTATTCAGTGGTGTGTGCCATCAGACACTCCACTTTCCAGTGAGGAGAGTTCCCTAGCTCTAAGAATAAGCAGGAAATATCCAACCCAGGTTTGTCCAGAGAGAAAAGCAGCTGGTGGGAGGAAAGGGTCAGAAGCAAAGGGCCTGGATTGGAGGTGACAAGTTTCTTCCAGAGAGAAGGAAAAGGAATTTCAGAGGAAATTATGGATCCGAGCTGGCAGGAAAACTTTAACAAATATTGGCCAGTTTGTGCATTTGTTTGTTTTTTCTTCAGCATTTGTCTCGACTTGAGGTAGAGACTGTGCAATACATGAACTCAACTTTCTATCAAACCCAGTATTTTGAGTAAAGCCACTGCAATTCCTGGCTGTCCTGCTTGTGTTAGATGACAGTCACCAGGGAGACGTGAAGGATATCAGTGCCAGGATGCTACTGAAGATCCCAGTGTGCTCTGAGGAACAGTGTTACCTTCTCACCATAACTAAATGTAGTAACTCTAGAGACTCTAGAGTAATTATTTATAAGCAATTTGGCTTTCCCCTTAGTAAATTCTTCTTACACACATATATGCTGCTGCATTTGCCCCTACTCTATCTTTAGTTATACTTACACTTGAACATCTAGTGAGCTGTAAATTATGGGTTTAGAAGGACAGATGATGTCATTCTGGCAATATTTATTGCTGGCTTCTTCCTCCATCAGGAATCACAGAATGGGTCAGGCTGGAAGGGACCACAGGGACAGGGTCATCTGGTCCAACCTACCTGCTCAGGCAGGGTCATTCTAGAGCACAGGATTGTGTCCAGATACTTCTTGGACATTCCAGCAAGGGAAGCTCCCTAACTTCTCTGAGAAATCTGTTTTACTGCATGGTCACCCACACAGTAAAGAAGTTCTTCCTTATATTCCAGGCTGCAATTTCTGGGCTTCAGTTTCTGCTCAAGGAGAAGGAATAAGCAAGAACTGGAAATGATTCTTTCTTTCTGGAGATAGTCTGTGAATAGAGGACAAATATGAAGAATTTTATTCTGGAATATATTTTTAAATGATGCTGAGAGATATCCTATTGTGTTGGATTACCATATGATCCTCAGGGTCCAGCCTGTTCAGATTTGTGGCTATAAACATTTAGTGAGACACAGCATGGTCTAGAGTGTCTTGTAAATCAAAAGGGTTTAATAAATGAATGAAAATAATACAGAAACAAAAGATATAAACCATGCACGGTGTGAGGAAATCTCACACTTCGTACAACACCTAGAAAATGCCCCCGGTTCTCTTGTTCTGTCCCTTTTTCTACCCAATATTCGAGGATGTTTCTATTTGAAAACTTCCAATAGGAAACTTTACAGGGTTTGATGGACAGAGGAAAGGTCCAACAGGTGTTTCTCTCTTGGCACTCAGCCAATTACAGAGGGACATGTACAGAATCTTCCAGATGAATTTCCTAATAAGTAAAGCAGTAAGCTGAAACTTTTTCCTTATATAGAAATACCTTCCCAAGTATGGGAAGTGCATTACTACAATATCCTCTGTTAGAAAACGGAGATATTTAGAGGACTTTATAAAACAGGTTGTTCCAAAACTGGTGGGAAGAATACTAAACAGTAAATTGTATTTTATGAAATGCCTTTCTTCCATCTACTGCTTTTTTTCTTCACCAAACCTTGTATCTAACTGTTTTTATTGCACTTTTCAATACTTCTTTACATATGGGTGTCCTATATTACAGTGTAAGATGTGCCCAAAGTATTCTATCACCATCTTCATGAGCTGTTGAAACCAGGTGGGGCAGTGTTTTCGCTTGCCCCTCCCTCTGGGCTATCTTCTGTTAATGGGCCATCAACGCCTTGCCCATGACTCACAGGTGTTAACACCTCTGGGTGTTATCTCTGTTAATGGGCAATCAAGGACCCATTGTATGACTCATAGAATGATATCAGCCCATTGTGAGATGCTCCACCCAGGGGGAGGAGCCAAGCATTCCCACCTGGATATAATCTGGGATTGGGGACAGCATGGGGGACTTTTACCTACTGGATTCCCAGAGGACAAGAGCTACCAGGCCTTTCTACAGGATCACTGCTTCAACAAGATCATTTCATCTGGACTGCTACCACCACCCTGACTGACAGGATGTCAGGTTGTATTATTTGCATTTATTTTATTTTACTTTTTTTTTCTCTTATTAAATTGTATTTCTGACTTGGAATCTCTCTTGGTTTTGCTTTCAAAGTAGCACAATGGGTCATCTCTGTTAGCTTTTAATTGTGCTCAGCACCATTTACTTTCCCAGTCAATAGCTGTAACAAGTAATATAGTAGCCCTACACCTGCTCAAGTGCTTCCTGCACAAAGGTTATCCAATCCAGTTCCTACTTAAATCATTGTTATAGCTTTTTATTGGAATTTGATCAAACTTTTAATTTTATATCTTTTTTGAACACTGAGGCTATCCTGTACCAGATAAATGGAGCACAGGGACTTCACAAAACTGTGCTATTGATGAATAATACTGAAAGATTGCTTGCTAATTGCCATTAGTTATTTGAGTAGTTTCAGCCAGCCAATAGCATATTATTAATCCTACTTTAAATCTAAAGAAAATTCTCTTGAAAGTCTCCTCTTTCATCTTTTTCATTGTACTGTAATGTCTATTTACCATATTTTAAATGAGCTATTTTTTATCCTGTCTGAAGTATTGAAAAAATTACCATTTTAGTAATTACTTTAGAAGAGCAAATTACCAGTAAGTCACAGCATTGTATCTTCTGAAAATAAAAATGCAACATCTACAGCTTTTTGTTAGTGCATAGTGGTTTATTCATTCCAGTGTTTTTCATTCTATTTTTTGAGGGAGAGGGAAGGTGAGTTTGTGTTTGTTTGGTCTTGAAAATAGACAGGAAGATGAGCAACTCTTGACAGAACGATCTCAGCAGATAAATAACTGTGTTTGTGTGTACAGAGATATGAACAAAAAGGACAAAAGAGATGTCTGCAAAGAATTTGAAGTTGATTTAGTGAGGACTCCTGTGGGATGCTTGCAAGTGCTTTATTTTGAACATTAATTATTTTAGCAAGGTCCATATCATGAATAATGCTGTGTGATTAGCAGGAGATAACTGTGAGCAGAGTACTGCTCCCACTACTGGCTGATGGCAACTGTAAAGGTTCTGAGAGGTCTCTGAATGAAAAGCCAGCAACTTCTAGAGTAAGAGAGGACTTGTTCTTCTTAAGCCTAATATGTGGCAGAGACAAGGACAGAGAGCTGGAGACAGTATGACAATGTCAGGTGCTGGGGGTTCAGGAGTGGCAGGGTTTCAGCTAACAAGTCATTGCTTAACAATAATATTTTGTTTCCAGTCTCACAACTGATGTTAAGCCGACACTGTCTTAACTACAATACGTAACTGGATGAGGCAAATAACAGGTAGAAAAAGATGGACTGGAAATGTGTTAGTTAATGTTCTTGCCTTCTTGACCTATCAAACTATGCTTCTCTTTTTAAAGCAGAGATAGTAGAATGTTGCGGGTGGTAAGGTAAAAAAGCATCTACCTTTTTCTTAATGGTTATTCAAAAGATGATCTTTCATGTATCTTTTTTCCCCCTGGAGTATTTCTTGAAATTTATTCTTCTGTACAGGAGATCACTTTGTTACAGGAATGGAAGAGATAGTTTCATCTATTTCATCTCTTTCAATTTTAGGTTCAGACATGCAAGGGGAGAATAGGGAGCCCAAGACTTTTCAAAGTCATGCTGTTTGAGGAAGGAGAACTTAAGTTCCATACTGTCATCTGGGATTTCAGGTGGGATCCTTGAAGTGGGCTGAAATTATCTATGAAGTCTGTAGCAAAACAATAAGAATTTCTCAAAAGAAAATGAAGGGCTTTCTTTTTGTTAAAAAGAAAGGGGGAGGAGGATATGATTATAACAATAAAAGCATTGACTTAAAGGAATAAAACATTCCTGTTGATAGCAGGGATAATGTCTCTAAGTATAAATTAAAATTTAAAAATATAATTAAATACATATGTTATATATATTATGTAATTAGAAATATATATATGTAGTGGTTTAATTAATTGATTTTTTTCTTCCTTTTTTTGGACAGTTCAGTGTAAAGAAAGGGATAGAGACTGCTGATGAGCAAGGTGGAAGAAATGCCATAATAATTCCATTTACTCTGTGCAGAATGTTGTGCTAATGCTTTGAAAAGGCGAGTTTAGTTTTGGAGAGATAAATCAGTTTTCTATTAATTTCATACACAAAAAGAGGTTACCTGTGCTTTGTATTTATTATATTAAATTTACTCATAGTCTCAGCTTCAGGTAGAGAGAGATAAACACCATAATGCTCTTCTACTTTTCCTGGTTATTCCCAAGTTTAACTCATGTTTTTAAACATTGTTTTCAAAGCCCTTTTCTGTATACTTGCATTGGGTTTGTGTGGTGAGGGTTTTGGTAGTGGGAGCAGGGGTGACTGATGTGAGAAGCTGAAAGAAGCTTCCCCCATGTCCCACAGAGCCAACTCCAACAGGCTCCAAGATGGATCCACTGCTGGCCAAGGCTGAGCCCAACAGTGACAGTGGTAGCACCTCTGGGATAACATATTTAATGCTGTGACATGGCAGCCGTGAGAGGAGTGAGAACATGTGAGAGGAGCAGCCCTGCAGACACCAAGGGCAGGGCAGATGGAGAGGCAGGAGGTGTTCCAGGTGCCAGAGCAGAGATTTCCCTGCAACTCATGGTGCAGCCCAGGGTGAGGCAGGATGGGACCCTCCAGTCTGTGGAGGTCCATGGAGGAACAGAGATCCAACTGCAGCCTGTGGAGGACCCCACACTGGAGCAGGTGGAGGCCTGAAGGGGGCTGTGACCCTGTGGGAAGCCTGTGCTGGAGCAGGACCCTGGGAGGACCTGTGGCCCCATGGAGAGAGGAGCCCTCACTGAGCAGGTTGGGTGACAGAACAGGTGACCCCATGGAGGATCCACTCTGGAGCAGTTCCTGAAGGACTGCACCCCGAGGGAGGGACCATGCTGGAGAAGTTCCTGAAGAGCTGTGCCCCATGAGAAGGAAGAGAAGTTTGTGAAGGACTGTGTCCTGTAGGAGGAACCCCACACTGGAGCAGGAGAAGAGTGTGAGGAGTCCTCCCCCTGAGGAGGAGGGAGCAGCAGAGACAATATGATGAACTTGCCACAAACCCCATTCTCATTCTCCTGCACTGCTGGACAGGAGGAAGTAAAATAAGGAGTGAAGTTGATGCCAGGAAGAGGGAGAGGTGAGGGGAATTATTTTATGATTTGGTTTTATTTCTCATCACCCTACTCTGACTTTTGTTTTGGAAAAAATTAAATTAATTTGCCCAAGTTCAGTCTGTTTTGCCCAGGTTGTTAGTGGGAAGTGCTAAGTTATTATGATTGGAGAAATGTTATGTGTTTCTATCCAGATTTCCTTCTTCCAGTCAATACTTTACCCACAGCTTGTTTAATTTTTCTGGTTTTGAGCATGACATAACCATGCTCAAGTCTCTTTATCACATTAGTGAGGTCTCTGGGCTGGATCTTTGGGAATTAAATCATTCTCTTATTCTGTTTACACTAAAATTTCATTTATAAGGTATATTTATAAATCTGCTGGCATAAGCTTCTTTTTCCCTTTTGACCTTGTGCATCAGACTCATATTCTGTAATACAGATGCACATAGAGTATCCTTGCAGGAAACTGTAGAGAGCAATTCAGAGATCTAGCTCTCTGGTAAAGGCTGATCTATGAGTAAGTGTCCTTGATGCATGCCCTAACCTCACAAAGGAATAGACTATGGAAGATGGTCAGATTACCAGGGATTTGGAATATCCTTATGTGCTATTAACTATTCCAAACCTCTGCCTCTGCAGATGTGCAGAAAAAGAACTGTTGCTGCCTCTGAATCACAGAATCCTAGAATTATTGAATCATAGGATATTCTGAGTTGGAAGGGACCTACAAGGATCATCAAATTCCAACTCCTGTCTCCGCACAGGACCTTTCCCAAGAATCACGCCATGTACCTGAGAGTATTGTCCAGATTATTCTTGAGCTCAGGTTTGGTGCTGTGACCACTTCCCTGGGGAGCCTGTTCCAGTGTCCAGCCACATTCTGGGTGAAGAACCCTTCTCTAATATCCAACCTAAATTTCCCCTGATACAACTTCAGGCCATTCTCTTGGGTTCTGTTGCTGGTCACCACAGGGAAGAGATCAGTGCCTGTCCCTCTGCTTCCCCTGATGAGGGAGTTGCAGACTGCTAAGTGGGCTCTTCCAGACTGAACAAAGCAAGTGACCTCAGGTATTCCCTCACCATCTTTGTAGACTTCCTTTGGATGCTTTCTAATATCTTGCTTTTATTACAGTGGCCAAAAATTGTGAAAGAAAACACTTGCCAAGAGAAGAGAGAAAGGATCACCATTAAGGCAAAATATAAACTGAAGAACACACAGTTGTTTCTACTGTGAGTCCTAAAATTTGATTTACAAGCTTTAGTAGTGCATAAGCCATTCAGATTTCTCACTGAATGTCAAGAAATGGTTTGTATTATGAAACTGAAATTGATAAAATTCCAGAAGCAAGTAAAAAAGAAACATTAAATAGAAATTTAAATTCTCACTTTTCTTCCTACTTGTACTGTTTTTAAATGCACCCATGCAACTTTCAAGTTACAAGATCATTCTCTTGACTTTGAAATAAAATTGTTACCAAATGATAACAATTGGTAGAATTTTCCTTATACAGTTCAAGCAACAAATTGAAACCACCTAAGTCCACCAAAAAAAAAAAAAAAGAGAGAAAAAAGCTGGACTTTTCATTCTCAGGCTTTAGGAAGTGTTGGTAACTTGTACATGTTGTAGATTGAATCTATGTCAATATCTTCTTGGTAGTTCTTCAAATTCTATGCAATGCTGGTCAAAGGAGCCAGCAGTTCCATACCACTCTGCATGGAGGCAGGTTGCATGCTGAGCATACAATCACAGAATCATTTAGGTTGGAAAAGACCCTTAAGATCGTCAAGTCCTACTGTCAACACAGCACTGCCAAGTCTCACTAGACTGTATCTCAAAGTGCCACATCTTCATATTTTTTAAATTCCTCCAGAAATGGCAACTCAACCACTTTCCTGGGAAGCCTGTTCCAAAGCTTGAGAACATTTTCCATCAAGAAAATCCTAACATTCAATCTAAACTTTTCCTGGAATACATCAGCAGAACACAAGTATCCAAACTGAAATGCTAATGGTTACTCAGTGCACAAGATAGCAGCTGGGAAAACTAAATTATAGGATGATATATTAGAATGGTTAATCTTAAATGGCAAAAGCCTTGGTTGGTTCTATAGTTCAAAATCTGTCCTTCAATAAATTAATCTATAAACCAAATCTTTTCCTGAGCCTAAACTTGCAGACACTTAGAATGTACAGGACTCTCCTGAGATAATCTGTCAAATTTATTTGTCTCTCCAGACAGTTTGCCAACCTATTTTCTTTGCATTTACACACCAAAGACAATTCAGTAGAAATTTGAGAAGTTTGAAGTAAAACAGTGTGTACATAAAGTCTAGGCCTCCCTGTCAAAAAGAGGGTGCAAGTTATTTGATGAAGAGTTTCTCCTGCCCATTTCTCATAGCCTATATCTAGGCTCAAAAATCAGGAGTTGTGTTTTGTTATCACTGCACCTGCTTCATCTGCCCCTCATATATGACATGTATTTCAATAGAAAGAGCCCAGGTTTCAAAGGGCTCAAAACTTCCTTGTGAATATTTCATAAAATAACATAAAAACTGTGGGCAGAAGGGGATCTTTTTGCTGATGTCCCACTCTTCTCTGCAGGCTATACAAAAATATTAATGAAAATCATCCTCTGGCATTAACCAGAGGAAGCGCTTCTTAGAAAAAAAATAGGTTATTAAAAGACTATAAAACAAAAGAGTGTGAGCCCACAATTTCCAATCTCACCCAAGTCTTGTTATCTCTGCTGGGGACCTCAGGGGTCAATATGTCTCTGCTTTCAGGGTCCAAATCTGCACATAAAAGCAGTCTCAAACTGAATAAGTGGGGAGGAAAGGAGGAAAGATCTTTTGTTTTAAGAAAATCATGGAAGCATTGATCCAGCAGGCTGCCAATAGTAACTAAAATATCCTTTCCAGTGAGATCACAGCTCTTTGTTCACCTCCCTTCTTCCTATCTAACCTATTGCTATCTACAGGGACTAACTCAAAGTTGTTCCTGTCATTCATCTTATCAGGGTTAACTAGGATCAGATCATGAGTAAAGATTCCCTTTTAAAACTTGCTTTTCTTCATTACAATGCTGTGTAATAATTTTTCTAGCCTCTGTTCACAGATTGCAACCTTCCCATTCCTTTGCTGCCTAACATTGAAGAAACTCAAATAAATCTCCTTGGTGTCTCTGATATTGCAAAGAAGCAGGCACTCACTGCCAGAGAGTCCCCACCATTTACACTCATGCCAGAGGTTACTGGCAGTCCAGGTGCCAACCATATTTAAACCCCATCCCTAAGGCCGTTTTTGCTTCTTTCTTTGTCTACCCTGAATTTTGCAGCATGTCGCTGGTGAGTTTGATCCTTTTGTGCTCTCTCAGTGTACATCATGAGTACATACAGGAGGACTGGCTTATATCTCAGCTGACTGACACTGGGTACCGCCTCTGGATAGGTCACCTCCAGGGTGCTGAGCTGTTTAGCACTGAGGGATCCAGTGCCAGGATCTACAGACCCTTATTCCTCTCTTTACATAGAAGAAATTTTTTTCTGAAATGCAGGGACAAAGGAGCTGCCCTTTAGGAAGGGCTGCCTTTTTACCACCCTCCTTGTTCAGACACAGCTTGCCCCTGCAGTGATTGCAGCTGCAGCAGTGTCACACAAAGCTGCTGTCATGGGAGCTTGCTGCTCCCATAGGATGGTGCTCTCATTTTACCAATGGTGCTCTCAATGAGACCAGCATTGGCTAGGAGGCTCCTAGCTTTACCCAGGCCAAGTGACCAAGTGCTGTAGGTGCTGGCTGAAGGTGACAAATTCATCCAGTTCTTACTTGCAGAAGTAGTGGATGGATTCTGTGACCTCTCCATAAGGTGAACCCCTAAAAGTTAAGATCTTAATGCTTCCCCTGCAGTGGAAGGGAAAGAGGATGCAATAAGAATACTCATGGTGTTTAAGGTTCTGGAGTGCAGGCCATCCTAAGCCCACATAGCTAAGGCTTATCTAGGGTGAACTCTTGGCTTGAGCTATGTTAAATAAGTCTGCTGCTCTTGAGTCACCGAGTAAGGGTTTCTCTCCAAGTCCCAGATCTCAGATCTACAGGATTTCCCACCAAGCACAGAAAATGTTTGCTGAAGCAGCCGAGTGGGGGCCTGCTGGTCTAGCGCCTTCCTGCAGTGCATCAATAGATGGCAGCAGGCAGTTCCTCCAGGAGCAGTCTCCAAAGCAGCGGCAGCAGCAGTCAGTGATGATGTCCCCTTACAATGATTTGAGATTTACATCTGCCTGCAGATGCTTTTTAGGATGCTGTCCTTATGAAAAGCAGAATGTGTTGCTTCTCAGGTAGGGTGCATGTTACTCTAATATGAAAGTAGTAAATAAGTATTGGCCTCTAACTCTACAGTATTGTAAGAAGATTAAATATTTGGAACCCAAGAGATTTTGTGCTACATTCAGCCGCTTTCTTGGCAGTCCTGAGTGTTCACAAATCCCACTTCTTTCATTTCTTCTTGAGTTGGATAACTTCACAAAACTCTGGAAAGGGGATATACTATTCTAAGAAGAGAAAATCACAGGTAGATTCCATGTATTTAAGAAGATAGAGAAAAAAAACATGCCTTAAAGAAGGGTAGTGTGCTTCATGGGCTTACATGCTCCCTTTCATTCTGAACATTTCCATTGTGAGTTTTACACAGAGGTTGGTTTTTAAACTGTGTCAGTCTGGATCAAGCGATGAGTAATAGCTGCATGTTGTGTTAAAAAAGAAGATCAAATTCCACATGGAGGAGTATAGACCTAGATCAAGTGTTCACTAAAAAAAATAAAATTGGGAGAACTTTTGGTATGTCTGACACACATAGTGACATAGCACAGAGCTGATACTGCTCACTGGGAACTGCAGTAGCTGCAATTTTACTATGGGTCCAAGCCAGAGCTGGCAAAAAGCTCTTTTCCTTGATGGAGCTCTTGTGCTGCAAGGTATTATGCCCTTAGTTTGAAGGTATAGCTTTGTTTAGTTCTTCTTAATGAGTAGTTGCATTGCACTTCAGAATGGTGGTGTTGAAAATTACCCATAGTGATCAGAGTGATGGAAGAGAGTTTTGATGTTCCATCTAGTGGATAGAATTGACCTCCTCTTGTGTTTTCACTCTTATGTGAGACTAAAAGACTATGTAAGCTGTATCAAGCTGATGGTTAATGACCAAACTTTTGCCTTGCAAACAGTATTAGCGGACCTTTTATCAAGAGGACACGATGTGAACTGGCTCCAGAGTCACAGGCACGAATTTATCATGGTTATTTACTGTGAAAACAGCAAATTTCAGTCTGCAGTGTAATAAAATGTTTTGCTTCCCAAATTTGTGCAATCTCCAGAGAGGTAAAGAAAGAAATTTAAAGTCAAGTTTTTATGTGAAATGATGTAAACATAAAATTCAATTAAAGTCAAGGTGAGCTGTATAACAAATTTCTGATATCGACCTTCAAAAAAGACCTTAAGATGATGTTTTTAATACGAGCGCATAGGTTTCTGATTCAGGAAATGCTTCAGCTGAAGGAATATATTTGAAACCTGTGGGAGCCCCCTGCATGGAGGATTCTATTCCTTTTGGAGGTATGTAGGTTCTTGGCCCTCTCTTACATCTCTGGCTTCACAGCATAAGGCATTTTATTTTGACATATTAGCTATATTACATAGTCTGGGGGAAGGACTACAGTTCCTTGTTTATGTTTCTAGGCTACGGTGGGCCTAGAAGATTTTCAGACTTGGTCTCACTTTGAATATTTGTTCATGTAACTGTAAATTTTAGAGAGAGGAAAAGAGAGTAAATAGAGACAAAAGGTATTAGACTGATTTACAAAAACCTAGAAATCTGTGTTTATTTAAGAACTCCAGGAAGGCATTAAGGAAAGACTGCAACCTTTCTAATAAGGTTAAAAACTATAATCTGAACAGCCATAGTTTTGATTTGATATTACCTTTTATTATTTTCTAGATTGATAAAATCAGGATGAAATCCAGTGTATCTAAAGCTATTGAACAAGAACAGACTGCCTTGCCATCTCTTTCCTGTAAGATGTTTTTTCTGAAGCACAATAATTGAGGCAGAATTGCTCTGTATGCCTATAGTCCAAGTCTTGATATGTGAATACAGTCAGTGAAAGCATTAACATATTATTCTAAATTTTTTCCATTTGAAGCAAGACCTAAATAGCAGAACAAACCCAGCTGCAGATACCAGCCGTCAATATCTTTTCATTTTATGTTTCACAAACATGGCAGAGCTGCTGTGTTTGTAGTTTTCCACACAGCTGAAAAAGTCAGCACTGAATCACTCACCAGCCTTTGGAAGTCTTTCATATATGCTGGCTTCTGCGAGCTGTAGAGCTCCAGCATTCACACTCCAGAGGACTAAATCACTTCCTTCCTCTATCCTGATATATATCAGGATGCATGTGTCTGGATGGTGCCTGGATGATAAGCTATCAGCTTTACATCCTCTCCTGATTGTTCTGGAATGCCTTCACAAGTAAATTGAGGAAGCTAAAAAGACGTGTGAACATGGAGTGAGAAATGCCTGTGATAAATAACAACACCAAAATCCTCTTGTGCTCTTCAGCTACATCACACTTGAAACTTGCAGGTTATTATGCCTGTGGCAGCAACAGTCAGGATCCTCCATCCAGCTACTGGGATAGAAAGAAAATGAGATACTTCACCAGGGCTTTCTGTTAAAGGAAAGTTGCACTTGAAAAGGTTTGAGGCCATTTCCAGTGCCGCAATTTGATGCTGTGGGTGACTTGAATTAATAGCTAATTGTCCCTGAAAGTGGTGTTCCCGTGGCTCTTCCTACACTCACATCACTTCCCTGGGGCTGGCGCTTCCCTGTCTGCCCAGAGGCTGACTGCTGAATCAAAAGCTACTGCCAAGCTCAAAGTGTAAGGAAGAAGGGAAAAGTGGGATCAAGCATCTTAGCAACAAGTAGCTCTCATCTTTGCTTAGCTATACTATTAACAGCATTCTCAGAGCCTGTAAGAACACACTGACCCTTGTAAATCCAGAAGTTTGCATGGCAAGAGCTTCTGGGAATTGCTGAATACAGGGAGGATAGATTTTGTTCTGTGATTCCAGCCTTCCATTGGTGACGTTGCCATTATTCCATGCAGAGCTCATGGAATTTGGTCCTCTGTGTGGACAGAGTAACTGAAGCTTTTGTGTTCAGTAATGCTGGTTTTCACAAGAGGTTCCCAGCAGTCCAGCTAGCAGTGCTGCTTTACTTATTGTGCAAGAGCAGGAAGCAAGAAGAACAGAGTGGATATTACTGTAGTTTGTTCTGACCTTTCCTTGAGTCAGTGCTGGCCACTGAAGAATTTAGCTTAAATCTAGCTGAAGTAAGGTGCATTTATTGTAATGCCAGCTCAAAATGCATGTCCCACCCATCCGAGGGATTACATCAAGATTCAGTGAAGGCCAGCAGCTCTCCACTCAGCAGTGAAGGGCAGGGCTTGGCAGGAACACTCCAGTCTTTGAGGCAGTCCTGAAAGACGTGGTGGGCTCATGAAGCCATGGCTTTGCAGCCCTCAAGGGATGGATCTGAAGGATTGGTGGAGTGTTGGTTGGTGTGCTGGAGTGCGCAGGGGTCAACTTCAATTGCCTGGATAATACCTGGCGTTACATCCAATGCTCCACAGTAATCTATATTTGTGGGGTTTTAGTCTGTTTTTTAAATTTCTTTTTCCTTTGTCACCCCTTTCTTGGGTAGGCTGAGGTATCTTGAATGCATAAGATAACGTCTCCCATGGACAGCTGTGACTGCGCTGCGACTGACCTGGCTGAAAAATTTAGCTCCAGGAAGAGGTGTACAGCTAAGAATTGCTGTTATTGTAGTTTTAGAAGTTAGTCAGCTTTGCAGTCCCATTTTTTTCCTGCTGTTTCCTCCTGGCTATGTATAACAGCTCCCTTCTCAGCATGGTGACTTCTCAGCGTTGTCCTGCTGGATGTCTGGCTCTCTCCATGCATGGTGTAAAGAGCCTCGTACCTCCATTGCAGCAATGATTTTCACTGTGGGAACTGGGATCCTTAGAGTTGGACTCACCCACAAGTTTCTTCTCTCTTAGTTGTCTCGGGATCCATGACGCAGTATCTTCCATAAATTTGCATCCATCACTTTGTCAGGTATCTCAGAGTTGGAAGCCCATAGACAGGATCCTGTGGCACAGCTGAGAAATATGTCAATGCAACCCAAAAGGGCTCTAAATTTGACCTTGGACATGGATGCTTCAGCAGACAGGTGAAGTGGCAGCTAGAGGAGGAAGGAATCTGGTTGGAGGGACCTCCTGTGGGTCCCAAAGATGAGGGAGCAGCCAAGAAAGAGCTCTGTCAGTGCACACTGACGCTGCTGCCTGCAGAGGATGTCAAGCTCCTGATGCAACCTCCTGATACTGGTGTTGCAGGAATTCAAAGCATAGTTTGGTATTTCTATATCACCTCAGGCATATCCCCCCAGCATGTGTTGGTTGGAGAGCAGAAATATCCCACTCTGTCTGTGTGTGCTGTTTTTCCATGTGGAAATGGATTCAGTCTCACTCAGAGATCTCAAAATAGCATATGGAAATGTTTTCTTGCTTTCATGTTCATTTTGTTCTGCCTTACACCTGTTAGGCTTCACATTTTCCACAAAAAGAAACAGCCATTACCTTTTTTCAGAAAACAACTTTTTTTTTTTTTNCACAGATAAGTGAATCATATTCAATGAGGTCACTTCTTCCCAACTAAACAAATGAATTTTCTTTCAGGGTAATACAATCTTCTGTTACACAGAGATTAAATTACTGGGTTTTAAAAACCAGAAATCTTAAACTTTTATAGTATCAAAACTTTGCAATTTTTTGGTCAACAGCCTGAATGGTTTGCTAAAGAAAAACAAGAAATTATTCTTCTTGAATATCTTCAGAAAATGTTTGAAGTGTTCCAGCATTCACTTAAATAAAGGTTGGTGCTAGACTCTTTTTTTTTCTACTGTCCCTAAACCGATCTCTACTGCCTTTACTGCTATAGCTATAAATGGCTTATGACTTCAAAAAGTCAATTAGGAGACTGGCTTTGAATCTCTCTTCTACCTAACTCCTGTCTGTGGTTGATGTGTTGCCAAGGGTGCTGCATTGTTTCTTAGTGCAGCAAATGAATAAAGTTAAATTTACATCTCACTATGTGCTAGAGAAATAGAGATGTAGTTATGTATGCATTACCTTGAATATAAATCATATAGAGATCCCCACCTCCTCTGTCTGCTACAAGGCATGCATGAAAATGTCCCCCTAGAATAGAAATAAAACCATAAAACACCATGTCTAGCTAGAGATGAGTCAGATGCAGATTTTAGAAGTGGATCCAGATTTCAAATGCCACCCTAATCTGTGCATGCGATCAAAGGTTTTGATTCTGACCCAACTCTAAATCACCATAACAGCCTGGATAAGATCCTGAATCCATAAATCTCTACCATTTTATGCATCCATTTAAACATATGGGGTTCCTTTCTCAAACTGGAGCTATATGAAACTGGGGGATGCCTTGCTGGGCATTGGAAGATGTAGGTATGACTGCCAGGTCAGATGCAAAGCTATCTTGTGACCTTGGGTACACAATTTACTCCTTTGTGGATTAATTGGGTGAGCTTTAATGCTAATATTATGTGTTTGTTTTGGTGGTTTTTTCCTAAGTACAATTTAGTTTTGAATTAAATCTCTTTATTAATATAGTTAGTTTGGTTTTCCAACTTTCGTTTGAGATAAAATATTTTGTTCCAAATGCTTTTGTCCCATTTTTAGGACTACAGGCAAAACAAGAAAGAGCATTAAGCACATTTCTCTTAAAAGATGTTTGCTTTCTCCTCTACTATATTTAAAAATGCCTTTTTGGTGGGTGTTGAAGGTGAATCAAAGTACCAGATAACCTTCTGGTCAGACACAGGTACCAGACTTGAGTTTAGGTAAGTCACCCAACTCAGTGTGACCTATTATATTCCATCTCCATATGTTACATCCTTGGGAAGCATCATGCATATATATTGCTATACAGAGCAAATTAATTAATTAATGAGCTATTAAAAGCATAAGTGCTTATACCTCCCTCAGCAAAAAAAGGACCTTATGTACAACCATACCACCACATGACATTAAGCTTGACTGAAAATTATCCCTCAGTCATAATTAAACATGGCTTAGCTCAAATTTAGTATCACTCTTGAAATCAGCAAATGATTTTTGTTATTAGGACAATGGAGGGGATGGGGCAGGGTGGCAGGTGATAATTTCTGTCCTTAAGAACTGTATCTCCTCCCTTCTCCATTCCCCCCCCACACACTGTTCTCTTTAGAGAGGGAATTACTAAACCTAGAAAGTGGGCAGAAACATTCCTTGTCTACATTTAGGTGAAAAGTCAGTATTAGTGTGTTCAAGGTTAACACACAAAGTGAAAGAAAGCATTACAGCATACAGCAACAACTCCAACTCTAAATGGGAATGTTATTTCAAAAGTACATATTTTAAAGCACAAATGTTCAACTTCAACCTTTTAAAGCTGTTTCTTGTTTTCTGAGGAGAAAAAGAAGCTAAAGGGTTGGAGCAGAAGGCATTTAGAATGAGAATTAGAGCACAAATTTGAAAGTCTAGAAAACTTTCAGATGCTTTAAAAAAACAAAACAAAACAAAACAACAAAAACAAAACAAAACAAAACAACAAAAACAAAACAAAACAAAACAACAAAAACAAAACAAAACAAAACAACAAAAACAAAACAAAACAAAACAAAAAAAAAAACCCCCCCCCCCAAAAAAAAAAAAAAAGACACCCCCCCTAAAATGTTTCTAAGGCATTAAGTTTCTGGAGGCTTCCAGTTTGATAGAGACACTATTTTATTGCCTTAGTTGCTTCCAGAGAAAATCCAAGCTCATGAGCACTGTGTGGAGATGCCATATGGGAAACTTTGTAAGCCTCTGGCAAATATCTGTATCAAACATGCACTTGTGTATTACCTTCTGCATACAAAGCACAAAATGGCAACAAACAGAACCTCCCAGCACAAGAGGGAGGCAACAAATTACCTTTTCCATTTACAGATGGCAAAATGGGACCCACCTGTGCTCCTTGTAGCCTCATCTCTGAGAATGTAGAGAAAAATGCTGCTGCTCTAAGCCAGTGCTTTTTGTCTGTAGTTAACAAGAGAAGGCTCGGTGGGAAGGGTGGTGAACCCAGCACCTGCCTAGGAAGAATGTGATCTAAGTCAGGCTCTCAGGACACTCCACAACTGGTAAACATGTATTCTCTTCAAAGACACAGATGCAAGTATTGTATTTATTTGGAAGCTGAAGGCTGTGTACATTTAAATGCTTCTGTGAGAAATATAAATATGAATCAGCTCAGGTTGTGTGATGGCATTGCATCCCTCAGTGCATGGGGGGTGCCCTCTTTTCAACACCCCTTACTGTCACATGAAATTTCCACATTAATAAGCTTTATCTTGGTGGACCACAGACCTTTCATGGCTCAGAGTGAGGAATTTGGTCTTCAAGGAGAAGTGAGCCAGACGATACCCTTTATGTCATTCACCCAGGGAAGGCACATGCTGCAAAGCACAAATGTAAATCATTTCTTCCCTGGCAGACTGTGAAGCAGGGTGACTGTTATCAGGTCCATCCATAATGAAAATGAAAAATGGGCGCATCATTCTTTCCCTTTTCACATATATCTTTCTCACTCAGTAGTCTCCATGAGCCTGAAATATTGAAGCACCTTTATGGAGCATTAAGCTATATTGTACACATCATTAATTCAGCTTCATAATGCCATTAACAAACAAGCAATTATGACCATCTAAACTGAGCATCATAGTAGGTAAATATGTGGAAGCAGCCTTCATTCAGCCCATGGAGTTATTCTGTTCAAAACTATCCTATATTCTGATTTTTCAGATGCCATGTAGAGTGCTATAAATTTCTCCCCAAGCACAGAAATTTTTAAGTGTTAAATTTTTCCTAGCCATTTTTACAGATATGCAGGTGCAATATTGCAACTATTCCTTGTACAGTCTCTCATCAATAACACCAGCCTTCCTCTCATATGCCACTAATAAATGCTGAATTTAGCAGCTGTGTGCCCAAGCAAGGAAATCTAACTGCAGGGTTGTTTATTGCCTGGAGCATCCACTGATAACAATAAAAAGGATACAGTCTTACAGGCAAGCTAGATTATGCATCCATATCTTAATTTAGCTCCCTTATGCCAAGGCATTATGATACATTAATTACATGATCACATACGGTGTTTTTCACATTCAACTCCTGCTTCAGTTGTTGCATGGGATGCCCTGTGATGGGCAGCTGTTCAGCAGTCCTCTTTTTCCAGCTCTTCCAATGCAGGGGTCCTGTGTCACTCTGACTAAGCACTGAGCTGCGTGAAATGGAGGTAATCAGTTTTTCCTCGTGTGTTCCTCTGAAGCATGGATTGCTGGGAAATTGGACCTCTTCACAAATATCAGCATGGTTATCTTTAGAGTTCCCCTGTGATAATATGGAAAAGGGATTATCCCATTTCAGAGGCATGACTGAAGCTCATGCAATTCTTGTATCTACTGCAACATTTGCCTGAATTTGACCCCCAACATTGCCTGAAGTTATTCAGTATCACTTCAGCAACTCCAGGCTGAGAGGTAAAAAACTAACGTTTGCTTTACAAGGGGAGTGTGTGAAGCCTCCTTCAGAAAAGCTTTGAAATGCAGCAAGCTCTTAACACCCATCCCTGGATGGGCTCCAGACTGTAACTCATAGCTCCCACTGACTCAACATAGATCCTCTTCCCAGAAGAAAGCCAAAGCAGGGATGGAGGGTTTTGAGTGGTTTTGTGAAACATCCCAGCAGAAAGAGAAATGGATAGCACATGGACCATTAGCCAGAAGCAAAGACCTTCCCCCTAGGAGGGGGATCATTAGCCTAGTAGAAGAGGGAGAGTAATGATAAGAGAGCTATGTGACTTCAGCTCTGACTACTCTGCCTGGAGTACATCTGAAGACCAAAGCTGCCTAAGCAAACACAGGTGCATGCACAAGGCGAGCTCATGTCTCAGCTGTGAGCAAGGAGAGTGGTTCTGCCGAGGCCTTTTTGATCAGTCCAGTGTTACTGATGTTAATTAAATACTTTGGCATGTTCACCTCCCTGCAAGCCAGAGCTGGCCCAGACTTTCTAGCTGTAATGTTACATTAATGACTTCAGATGGCAGGTCATGCCATCGGTTTCAGCAAGGCTGTGTTGGCTGCAGCCATAGGTGGAAGTGATCCTTCCTCTTTCTGTAACCGTAGAGGAGCGATGCAGGAACATTCCACATGGGACCATCAATAGACTGAGACAAATTAAGGTTGGCAAAAGATATGGCTGTTGACATAACAGTATTTGTGGTATGAAATCTATCAGTTTCAAGCAATATTGACTTTCAAAGTGTATTTGTCATTGGATTTTCCATGCTTTCCACCCCCACTGAGAAATTTTGTGCGTACCAGGTGACATATAGAAATCTTATGTGAGATGAAATGCTCTCAGGTATATGGTGTGATTCTTGGAGTTGTCCTGTGCAAGGCCAGGAGACAGAATTTGATGATCATGTGGGTCCCTTTCATCTTGGGACATTTTATGATTTATTGTAGACATTTTAAACTGAGCGAAAGAGCCTGAGCACAAAGAAAATGTCTTTTTGCATAATGATCTGTGACATCCAGTGCCACAAGAAGTCATGGAGGATGTGAACATTCAGGTTACAGAGAGCAGGTATTTATGCCCAGAAGGAGAATGAATAAATTTAAAATAGTAAGCTCCTTAACAGATTGGTATGGGTGAAGGGAAGCCTGAAACCTCATACTTCCAGGTTAAGGCACTAGGGGTCTGGAAAAAGCTGTCCTATAACTCTGTTTTGCAGAATTTTATGTATTTTTGAAGTGTGTCTGCTCTCCCAAACTTGGGAGCTTGGTCCACTGTGGAAAAATCTGTATTTCAGCCTGAATAGAATACATCTCCCTTTGTATTAGACTCATGTAAAATATTCTTCATTCTCAATAAATGGAGCCATTTGTAATGTCAGTGCTGACTGGCAGTGTAAGAACTGACACCACAAAGCATAGTAGTAATTGTGGCTTTCTCCAAAATGGTAGCATCCTCTGCAAATCATATTTTACATAGTAGCCTGAAGATCTTTGTCAAGGATAGGAAAATGGGGATGCCTGCTTCAGTGTAAGGAAGTTTTAAATGGATTGCTCCTGATCTTTAAGAGACAATGCTACTCATTATGGCATAGACAGGATGAATGGGGAAAAAAGGTTGGAGGCAGGGGAAGACAGATTTATAGGTTCCTTTACCTCTGCCAGTTGAAATTGTACAATTGCAAAAGGAAAAATTAATGGCCTACGAACAAGATTGCAAGCAACAGCCACTCTCTTACCCCAGCAAAGTGGGGACTCTGGGCTATGGGTTGCCCAGGAGCAGTTTCATTGGACTTTTCCATTAATCATTGGATAAAATTGTTGGGAGGGGGAGGGGACCAAACTTAAAAGAACAAGACTTAGAGCCAATCCTGGAAAAGTACCCCCAAACCACAGTCCAGAGGCTGGTTACACCTGATGGCATTACTCCTCAATTCCTTTGCACAAAGGCAATTGAGTTTGCTCTGTGATGAAGCATCTTGAGGCCCCCAGAAAGATGTTCAATTCCTATAAATACTTGCATGGCCTGGTATGAAGGTGTTTTAAATTAAAATTGATAATTTGCTTATTTGACAGATCTGCCGTCTTGTCAACTACATTACGTTGTGTGGTAGAAGGGATTTGCTCATGACTGTGAGTTCTGTTGATCAAAACTCAATGAAGTGATTAAAGTAGCACCTCCAATTTCACTTACCTTGACCACAAACATCCAGTGCTTTTTACACAAGTCTTCTTTGAAGCCATCACACATCAGCACAGAGGGGACTCTTCTCAGCTTCTATATGCACTAGGATCAAATGCTGGGGACATACAAGGGTGCAAAGCACATGGGTCTCAGCTTAGAGGGCCACATGCCAGCGGGTTTTGTCTTCAGTCCACCAGGATAACACATCCTCAGCAGTGCCATTCTAGTACATAGCACTTTTTATCCCTGGCCTAGCATAAAAAGGAGACATTTCCTTTCAATTCACAGGAAAAACCGTCTGTTGCCCTCTCCCAGCTGCACAGGGTTGGCCTCAAATCTCTCTAAAGAAACAGCCTCCTCCTGCAAGCAACCTCTGGATGTTTATTAGCTGTGGAGAAGTAGGTACACACCCATTCCCACAGGGCTGGGATGAAACCATCTTTGCTGACTTTGGGCACTGGAAGCACATTTAAACCTGCCAGCTCTGATGAAGGTTAAGCAGGCTGAGTCAGAGCACCTGCACTTCATTTTCCTCCAGAGCACATGGGGCCAGTCCTATTTCTGTGTCCTTAAAGACATTGCACTCCCTGCCATGTACTTGCTGGAGCCTGTTGGGTATGGGATACTTTAACTTGTAGGAGGCTTGTGCCAACGGAGCAAATCCTGTTGTAAATGCTCCATCATCATCCCTCTACAGAAGGAAAAGGCTGTTTCTGGCATCTGCAAGGATCTACCTCCTGCTGGATGTTCCTTCAAGTGCCATAATTCAGACAACCATGTGCAGAAAAATAAGAATCCAGGACATTTTACCTCTTAAACAATCTGGCAGCATTTTAAGACCTGCCACCTATCTTTAAGGCACTATGGCAGCCCAGCCTTGAAGTGCCATGAGCCTCCACTGGCTGAATGGGAAACAAGACTGCTGAAGATCTGTAGTGAGTAAAATCCTAGAAGCTGTTAAGTTTGCATCACTCTGAGGCTCTTTTCAGCCTAATTCACAAAGGCTTTTACACAACCACTAATACAACCTAAGCTCCATTCTCCTTTAAGTCCTCGCAATTTCATTGGAGGTCATGAGGTTGTATACTCTATTACATTGAGTTATTAAGTGGGAAACATACACTACAAAAAATCGAGTGAGTCATATTAAGGCAGTACTATTCCTTGCAGTCTCCAGAACTGTATGGTTAAACCCTGAAATGGAGGGTTTAACAAAGGCAGTAGAACATTCTCTCACTGTCTCTAACCACTTGCAATTTGTGGTCAGGTTTTAGCGGTACGAGCACCTCAGGATTTGGCTATCATTGAACTTCTTTTTAAATGTTATACTCAAAATCTGACAGAGGCAGATTTTTGTCAGTAAGCAGATGATTGAGGCACTAGTGTCATGGCAGTAGGCAGATTGTTTAGAATTCAGAAGATTTACTATGAATCTGAATTTAAAAAGCATCATTTAATATTTGGCACATTATTAAAGCAGTGTCAATTTCCAATTTTTTTATTACACATGTGTGGGTTCAATATAATTACACTTCTGTACAGTGTGTACACATTTTTTGTCTGCATAAATGTGTGACCTCATGAGGGACTATTTTGTACGGTTGATTTAAAAGCACAATTAACACTCTCTTACCCTTGCTTGTATCCTGAGTAGCAATATCTATTCCAAAAACACAGTGGTAAGGCAAAATGTTCCTAGAGCAAGCCAATTTCTTTTGGAAAACAGGAAAACTGTGTAGCTGTTTTATGCACATAAATACTCTTTAAGTATATAATTACATGTAGGAAATTATTTCAAACACAGAAACACAAGAAACATCAAATCAAGCATGATTCAGTAAAGGCAGTCCTTCACTGTGTATTTCCAGGAGGGAAAGCTGCCAGTCTTAATCTGACATAGTGGTAGTTTCCAGAAATGAAAGGAAAAGCTAAAAGCAGGATTCGTTTCATATAACTTTTTCGTCTAAAAATAGGGCCTCTTGCACAAGCTGTTCACCTAGACTCCCTCAATGATCTGAGAAGAGAGAGAAGAGATCAAGAAGGAAACTCCAGCAGGTACCCTGTCATGTCATATAACAGGGTTGTCAGGAGACGGTTTTCTCCCAAAGCTACCAGTTCCAATCACTAGCTAGAGAGACACATGATTAAAACCTCTTTTTATTATTTTTTTTTAATGGCCCAAATTATGTGATTAAATTGCACCCTGTAGTACTTGCCAGAAGCCTCAGAGGAGGAGGGGAGCAGTACACATAGAGGGGATCTCAGGTACAGCAACTTGACTCTTGCTAGAGGTGTAATGTCACCATCCTTTCTCTGATCCACTGGAAACCCTTCTGAACTCCACATTTCAGGGACTCTGTAGGACAGTACCCTTTGGCAGGATTTTCATGGCTCATGTTTGAACACCTGCGGTCTATGGGAGTCCTGTGTTCCTGGGGAGCTGCAGCCAGTTTGCCACAAGTCAGACTGGGAAGGGCTGAACAAAATGCCTTGCACCTAACTGGTATCATCTACCCAAGCTTGTTTCTTGCCCTGCACATCAGCCTTATGTAGCTCTACATTTCTTCAACACAAAATTATTTACTTGACCCTTCTGATTCAACAGTATTTTTGATCTTTTTTTCTGTTTTCAATCTTTTTCCCCCTTCATTCATGAAAATACACAAGCTGTAGGTTTTTTAATCTGTTTTCCTTGGGGATAAATTAACCATCACCTGTACCTTATTTGGGAGCTTGTTTGTATTAAATGCTGACAATAGATAAGATGGTAGTAGAACTATATGACCTCCAAACATGTGCTTCTGATTGGATTACTATTATGAGCTATCCTAGGTTTAATTTAATTAGTCATTTAAGCATCATGGTGACAAATGCATTAAGTCCATTGGTTTAAACAGAGGCCAAATGAACATACCAATGGAAATTATGTCCTTTCAAAAGCTGTTCTCAGAGCTCTCCTTCCTGGCTATGCTGGGGCTGCTTGTTTAAACACCCCAGGACAACACAGCATTACAAACCCCATAGTACCTAGAAGAGCCTTTGTATGAACACTTTCCCAGGCACCAGGCTGCTCTAGGCCAAGACTCTATGCATAAAAGAGCACAGATGCCAGGATTTGTGCTAACACCTATGCACACTCACAAAATAGCCTAATCCCACCAAACAACCACATGATTTGTAGTAACAGAGCCACACTGAGTGTTCCTTGCAGCACTCATGCTTGTGGGTTAGGTCTGTGATGTCCTTTTGAGAGAACTAGGGGATGTCTGGCTGAGGATTAATCTTCTTCCCATGGTGTGTTATTTCACTGTGCTTTCTTGAGATATATTTTGAAGAGCTTTTTCCTCCAAAATTACTCTATACATCATCACTGTTGCTTTAGATAGTACAGCAAAAGGAGAGCTAAAACAGTAATATAATATTTTCCCCATTCAATGGAAAGCATAAATTCTTGTTTGCTTGTTTTTAAATCAAAGCATGTATCTGCAATTTTATTGGAACATGGCCTCTGTAAAAGGTTTTATGGTTATTTAAGAGGAATATGAGCTGTAAAAAAAGTAAGTTTATTACACACTTGGATTAAAATTTTCCAGTTTCCCTGGTAAAAAAGTACAGCTTGTGAAAAACACATTAATACACTACCTTTCAGATTTTCACACAAGGGTATAAATATTAACACAGTAAATTATGCAAATAAAGACAATTCAGGATAGACAAGGACACTTGATATCCAGAATTTTTCTCTTCTGTATTTTGAATAATTTCTTGTAAATGTAAGACTAGAGATCTCCATGACCTCATCCCACCATGTCAGCCCACCTGTTTGCTGCTGCTTGAGAATGAACTGGGTCTTTAGACACTGAGGCATTTATAGAGTGAATTATCTCAAAGCCACTAAAGGCAGCAGTGAGAGCTCAGCTGTTTCTGAGCCAGACCTTGATGTTAATGTGCAGACTTGCCATAACGAATGTTTTTACACTGATGTTTTGCCTTTATTTGTCTTTGCATCTGACAATTTTCAGGCTTTGTGTCACCTAAAAGATCATTTGCTATTCCTACGTGTTCACTTTTGTATCCATCTGTGTGGTTCTGCATTTTTAACTGACTAACTGGGACAGAAATATCTCCTGTTTGCTACTGCATGATGTATGTCTCAATCATGGGTCTGTATTGTTCTACACATATTACTGACTTCTATGTTTTTATTACTTTAAACCCACATTTAAAGCATCTTCATGGCAATATATAGGAAGAGTACTAAAATATTTATTAAAACCATTATCAGAAGTTTGGTTAATTAGCATACTATTTCCCATCTGGGCAATATGTGAAATGGATTTGCCACCTTGTCTAAAGAAGAGGAGACATCCTCCATCAGGGGAGCTTCTGATTGCATCAGTAACAATGCATGCACAGGAAACACTTGTGCAGAAACATGTTCTTACATTGTAAATACAACCAACCAAGTGCCTTACAGTTTTCCACAATGAGTGGATGAATGCATGTGGCAAATAACTCCTATTAATGGTTAGGAAGCAATATGTGAACCTCTGGTGAACTGGTGAAAAAATAGACTGAAAAATTGGCAGTGTTGCAGTCTTGTCTGATTTGCATACTTAAATACTTGTGTCCTCTACACTTTCTCAGTGAGAATACATAATGTAATCAGGAATAAACTGCAAAAATTTAGCTAAGGAATGTAACTTCTTTAACAAAAGGGGACAGAAGTGACTAGTAAGGTGTGCTGGGACTAAAAGAAACACCTTTGGTTTATAAAACTAATTATAGTGTGATCCTTTTTTCTGTTGTTTTGGGCATTTGTTTTGTTACTTTAATCTATTCAGTATTACTGAAACCAGGCCATATTCAATGTCATTGCAATCTTTGTAACTGTTCTGTGGAAAAACACTGCCATTTGTACATACAGCTGACAGGGCAAATACTGAGGATGGATCAAAAGGAAATGATAGTGAATATCATCTGTAGAAGCAGAAAACTTGTTCCATGTATACTCATAAATGTTTTAAATCTTAAATTTAGAAGCATTTATTCTAAAAAGATTGTTGATATTATTCTAGGAGATATGTATGCTCTGTTCAATCTTTAAGATACCACTGTTAGAATAATTTATACACATGAACTAAGTTTCCCTTGATTTGTTACGTTAACCAAAACAGAGATACCCAGGGTTTTGCTCTTAAAAGCTAATTGCTTTAAGTGGATGCCCTTTTCTTTAAACTGACTTCAGTCATTTTGTCTGAAAGTTGTAGGTAATGAAGGGATCCTTTTCAACTCACTCTGGGACTGTAATATGTTTCTTGAAATTAGTATGAGACCCACAGAAAACTGTAGCTGAGAGATCTAAAATGAAGCTCATAATGTTTCCTAAACTTTATGCACAGTATTTTCTGATTTAAAAGGGATATTCCTTGTAAAGCACTGGGAGGACACTGTCCCCTTTGGCGTCCCATTTTTTAGTTTGCTTTTACCATAGCCACCACTTTCTGGTTTAGAATTCCTTTTACATGAGGCATTTCTATTGAAGTTAATGAAAAATGAGGGTGTTCAAGAAAAGCAGTTCTATTTTTATGTTTTAACATAAAGATGCAAATTAGGGCCAGTATTAAAACCCTAACAAAATGGATGGAATTGTAAAGCAGAGTTTGTATTGGATGTAAGTAATTTGTTCTGACATTCTGTATAAACATTACAAATAAATCAGGAGCTTTACTATAAATAATACTTACTGCTGAATAATCTGGATAAAAGATAGTTGCTGTTATGGAACAGCTTTTTAGTTAGTGCTTTCAGAGTCACATTTAAACTGGATTTAGGAACTTACTAGAGTGCCCTTTCATGATGTTTGTGTAGAGGTTTCTGTGGACAAATTGGGAGGATGAAAGCATTAAAATTGTGCCCAGCTCCTCAAATAGCAAAATCAAAATTTCGGTTTTGAGTATTCCAGGACCACCTCCTCCAAGCTCAGGAGCAATGCATCCTAGCAAAGACGAAATCAGGCAAAAATGCCAGGAGGCCTGCATGGGTGGGCAATGAGATCCTCAACATACTCAAGCACAAAAAGGAAGCCTACAGAGGTGGAAGCAAGGACAGGGAACCTGGGCATAATATAGAGACATTGTCTATGTGGACAACAATTGGGTTTGAAAAGCTGAAAGCTTGTGTAGAATCAAATATGGCTGGGATATCAAGGCCAACAAGAAAAGCTTCTATAGGTATGTTAGTATTAAAGAATGACCAGGGAAAACATGGTGTGTCTCTGGAAGAAAATAGGAGACCTGGTAACCAAGGATGTGGAGAAGGCTGAGGTACTCAATTATGTTTACCTCAGATTTCACTGGTAAATGTTCCAGCTACACTGCCAAGTCATTGAAGACAAAGGCACTGGGAAAATGAGGAACCACCCACTGCAGGGGAAAATCAGGTCTGAGACCCTCTAAGGAACCTGAAGGTACACGTCCATGGGACCTGATGAGACACTTTTGTGTCCTAAGGGAACCAGCAGATGAATTGGCTAAGCCACTAATCATCATATTTGATAACTTTTGGCAGTCTGGTGAAGTTCCCACTGACAGGAAAAGGGGAAACACAATCCCCGTTTTTACAAAGAGAAAGAAGGAAGACCTGAGGAACTACATAACTTAATCTCACCTCTATGCCCAACAAGATCATAGTGCAGATCCTCCTGAAAACTGTGCTAAGACAAATGGAAAATACAGAAGTGATTGGTGACAACCGATCACTTCACTAAGGGTAAATTGTGCTAACATGATTGACAGATGTTTGAAGCTAGGTCTTTAAGGACTTTTCCAGGTCAAGCCTTTCTACAACTCTGTGATTTTAACTATGAATCTAGTCTCATGTCACAGACAGTAGACATCTTCTTCCTGTAGGGAATGCCTCTGCTCACATTAGGTGGATGCATCTTGGCTGACCAGCTGACATAAACCCTAGTCTCCAGTGGCATTGCTGATGAGACCTCCATGGGCTTTCATGGGAATTATGACTGTTCCCTAAATTACAAACCTGAAATGCAGTGTTGTAACTGGAACTGAATTCCCCTTCCAAAATTTTTTCTATCATGCATGTGATCTTATAAAAGGATGTCAGGAGCTATTTCCAATTGGAAGCCATGGAATGGAATTAGTAATTTCTACTGTCACAAAATCAGTGCCTGCTGTTCCCTCCACATCCGTGGGGTTGAGTCTTTGCCTGGGCCTCTGCCTGGGTGCTGCTGTCAGGATCATTTCTTTCATGTGATTCCTTGTGTGGGCTCCCAGCTGGCTGAAAGAAAGTCCCTTTCCATACCACATCATGTGCTCAGTTACTGAGTGGTTTAGAAGTTTCCAAATCCTTGTTGAAACACTGCATCCAAAGGAAATAGAAGGTCTTGTATTTTACTTCAAAACAACCCCTGGAGCCAAGCCAGAGGTAAATGGAAAAAAAGAAATAATTTTTAAAAAGGGAAGGAACTATTTACAAAATCTAATCTGCAAGAGGACTTTGAGCTGTTATTGCATGAATTTATCTAGGAAAAAAAAATGTAAGTCTCGAAGGAGGTAACTAATGTCAGCATGTCTGTAGTTTAGGGCTTACAGAAATTATTCTCCATGATACTTCCTGAAATGTACTGATTTTTATATAAACTGTATTTATGACAAGCAAGATAAGATGTTAATAATGGGAAAAGTGCAAGGGAATAAATTGTGATAGTGATGTGAGATGGGAAAGAAGAGAATCTGACTCGAATACTAATTTTCTAAAATAATTTTTACTTATTTAATTAGAAAAGAACTTACAGTTTTGAGTAATAAAGTAAGCGTAGGGTAAGCCTTATGTGATCTACTGAGTCTCTCAACTCATTGGGCAATGATTTTGCCTTCTAGCCTTAATTTTTGTTTGAAGTGTAGCACATGGTTTTATGATACATTTTTTCATGTTTTAAATGCTGCACATGAATGATCAATTATTATTTATCCTCTTTGCTAGAAAGGAAGAGTTTCTAGACTGAGTTTATCTGGCTCTGGTTTCCAATCACTGAATTGTGTGTCTTTTTCTATCAGATAAAGCATTTAAATTCTGTTACACTGTAATAAAATAACCTCTTATCCTTTTCTTGGATAAGCAAAATAGACTAAAACTGTATACCTTTTCACCAGAAGACGCTTCTCAAATTAGAGCATTCCTCCCCAGGTTCTATATTTCCCCAATATATCAGTATAACACCCCTGATCTCCACACCTGCAGCATCCCTGGGCCTGGGACAGGAATAACTAGTGCCCTGGCCTCAGTTATCCTGCTCACTGTTTCAGGTGATGAGCCTGGCTGGCCCCTGCCACTAGGACACAGTACCAGGAGGGAAAAAAGCAAAAGTAAGACTGGCCACCTGAGAAACAGAAGTGGCAGCTCCATTGGTGCTCATGGTCAGTTCAGTGTTTTAAAGTAACAAGCATTATGTAGAACAAAACAATGGCATTTCCTTACTCCTTGGCATTTGTCTGTGATGAAATGATTTGCTATTTCAGTTATTATGTTCTTTTTCTTATACTTTATAGCTACTAAATCCTTCTAAAAGGCACTGCTTCTCTGATATTCTCGGCCCCCTTTATAAATGGGATTTGTTTTCTCCTGAAAAATGACCTTACATTTGGTTGTGTTGAAGCATGTATTCAAATGAAACCCGCTTTCCAAGTGACCCTGATCTATGCCCATGATCTCTTCTCTCTTCATTATTTTCTTTTCATTTGCTACAAATTCTATCAGCAATGATTTAATATTTTCTTCAAGATCATTGACTGGGATGAGAGCAGCTCCCTGGAGACCTCTGCTCAAAAAATCCCTAACCATTGAAAATGCCTTACTGAGATCTACCAATCCTTGATCTTTTAAAAATTAGTCTGTATTGATTTTCTTGTACAGCTAATTTTTCTGAGAATGTTATGAAGAATTTGCTCTAACGACTTATAAAAGTTGGGTAACTGAATCAAATTTATAATGTCACAAAACTTTTGAGGTAAATTATAAAAATTTTAAAAACCCCAACAATATTGATTGAATCACTTGTTCTGACTCCTTACTGACTGTTTCCCCTCCCAGCCTTTCCTGGATTTTATTAGAGACCAATGTCAATCTAAGCTTATCTGTAACCTTGCAGGTTGGATTTTTTAATCATTCTAGGATTTATTAGCATTAATAATAATTCAGAGGGCTTGTTGGCCACAATTGTTATTTTTTTATAGAACCAACTTACCTGGTCTTGCAAAGTCTGAATTGCCTAAACAGGATGTGTGGGGAGGTGTTCTCTCCGCTGTGCCAGCCCCCAGTGGCTGACTGGCTGTTGGTACCTCAGCTCCTCAGCACCTGGGGGAACCACTGCTTGAGAACTTCTGCCTTTTGTACTTCACAATAAATAACCCTGCCAAGCTTGTCTAATAGCAGGTCCAAGCTGTTAATGGAACTTAATTTCATTTGCTCCTGATGTATGTTAATAACTCCTCCTGGTTAGCCTTAACCTGGATGACCAGTGTTGTCTCTTCTATTCTTAGTAATTACTTGTATTTCCACATTTCTTTATTTCTACACATTATTACCAGCATCATTTTGGGTTTAGTAGTACTTCTACCCCCCTTTCATCATTTAATGAAAGGAGGTGTTTCTCCTCTGAGGACCTGAGATGTCTTGGCAGAGATATAGATGATTAGAAGTTGCTGCTCTACTTTCTGCAGAATTTGCTTTCTCTCAACCTGAAATAGAGAGAATATCCATCAGAATACAGAAGTGGCCTCCCTAAGGCCACTTCATTGGCTGTGCTCAGCTCTGTCCCTGTGGTTCCAGTGTTGAGTTTCCTCAAGGCTTTGAAGAGGAACAAGATTTTCAGACTGAATATGGAGCTGAATATGCTGCTGCTGGAGAGGTGGAAGTGGGATAAGATCTGAAATGATTACCTGGAGAATTTGTCTCCTTCCTCCAGCCCCATATGAAAGGGAAGAAGAGACTTCCAGGTGATACAAACTTAACAGCTGCTCTTCTAATGGGCTCCTCACCCCCTTATCCCAAAAAGAGACAGTGCCTGTGTGTTTGGACACCCTTCCCCTTGGAAATAACACACAATGGCAGGAGCAGCCCACTGTCCTGACCTGCCAGGGCTACAGTAGGCATCACCCTGCAGTCTCACGGGGATGGCTGGCAACCATGGGCTATGGCAGCATAGTCACATTGGTTTGGATCTTTGGTGTGAAAACTCATCCAACAAGGGAAAATGCCAACAGGCAAAGCCAAACTTACTTTAGTTCTACCACACATACATTCATTGCTTACCACTATCCTGAAGCTGATGTCAACAGACTCTCTCCTACTTGCTTTTGCCTGATTTTTTTTCAGGTTTAGGAAAGTGGTGTTCTCAAAGAAGCAAGTGCATGTACTGCTGGTGAACACTGTAGCTGTTAGCCTATAGCAAGTAAATGATCATAACCACTTGCATCTACACTGACTGACATCTTTGTTCACATGTAATGGGGTTTTATCCCCAAGTCTCGTACTTTTTGCTACACAAATCAGTGACATTACTGATTTCACTGTCTAGAAAGAATTTGCCTCATAGGTAAAGGGGAACAGATTTTGGTGTTGTGCAAGCACTAGTTGTTGCTGATAGTTTATGATATATTGTAGTGTATGATGTTTGTATAGGAAAAGCCAGAAAATGACATTTGAAAGGATACTTGTATAATCATTGATGGCTGAAAGACTGGCAGAGGGTATCCCTAAACAAAAATATTGTTTCTATTAAGTAGTGTGCAATTTAATACATTTGACTTTACATGCCAGAGTCTAGTTGATCTTTTAATACATCCCTTGGCTATTATAAATGTTTAGAAATATTAGTTGTTAAAAAAAAATTAAAAAAAAATAAAGAGGAAAAAAAAGACACTGAAGTTTAGTCTTAGTGACACAGGTCTTAGCACGGTCTAATTTTTTCAGTTTTTTAGCTGGACCCTGAGGGCTGATGGCAAACTTACCCTGGGGACCAGGAGACACAGAACCTCACTATGTGCACAGTTGGGTGCAGTGAATGATAAATGCCACATAGGAAAATGTGGGGCCGATATTTCTGAGCCTGAGAATTGCTAGTTCTTCCCAAGGGAAACGTTTCAACAGTTTTCCTTTTTCCCAAACAACTCTGTGTAAACAATATTCCTTTCCCATAACAACCCCTCTCCCAGGTGTTGTTTCTGTTACTTAACCACTGGAGAGAGGTGTCAATTCCATGGACCAATAATGTGCATTTTTTAGCGCAGCATGTTATAAAAAGGCTGGATGAATTATAAATAAAGCCTTCTGATTCTCTTCTGCCTGCTGACTGAAGTCAAGCATCTTTATTTCACGTCCTACTGTGACAGGAAAGGCAGGCTGTGCCACAGGCTATTCTCCCACCATTTCTGCTATTATGGAAGAGGAATCCAATACAGAGGAATAGCAAACCCTTCATGTTAGCATGGGGCAGTACGGCTCATATGCATGATAGAACATTGAAAGAAAATTTTTCTTAAGTTCATTTGTAGTTACCATTGGGATCAACTTAGGATTGATGCTTGTAACTGGAAATATTATCCAGGAAATATAAACTAAACTGAATTTTGTTCTGAGTTTACATTAGCACAAGGTAGCACACACAGGCTAGGGATGGCAGAAGGTTTCACAATTACAAGAGTTTAAACAGATATATAATGCTTCAGTTCTGCTTTCTCCTCAGATGCATCAGGGGCCACTAAGTTACCAAAATTACATGAATTGAGGTAATTCAAAGAAATTTGCTTTAAAATGCCATAACTTAAAGATGACAGTTTTATTGCCAATGAGAATCATATGAGAAACCAACATGCACATTTATGCAAAAATCAGCCAATTGCATTTACAACAAAGCAGAATAAACTGAATCCAGACCAAAAGGGATTTGTTAGCAGCTTTAGATTTTGTTTAAATTTCCCCACAGGACATCTCTGAACCATAAAATCCATGCATAAAACTGCATATTCCTGTGCAGTTTATTAGATACTTGACATCTCAATCAACATACTAATGTACTTCCTGAGACAACTGTTTAACATCTGCAAATGTTTCCTTGTGATTACTTTTTTCTCTTCGTATGAAAGAAATCTTCCTCTTCTGACTGCTCTTCTCATGAGCTTGTAACCTTCCCTGCCTGTCCTTGTCTCAGTGCTGACCAAGTTCAGTCCTGTCTTTTCAGAAATATGGTGACCCAGAAATTTGTCTTCTGATGTCATCTCCACTCCACTGGGAGTGTCCAGCTTCTCTGGAGAATCTCCTTTGGCTTTGAACTCTGGGATTTAAAAGATGGACCTTGTTAATTATAGAAAAAATATCTTAGAATATTTGAAGAGTTTTTTAATGTCTTTATGCTGAGGTTAGGGTTTCGTTTGGGGTTTTTTTGATTAGAATTGTGCCATTTGACTTATATTAGCAAAAAAAAAAAAAAAAAAATCTACAATCTGGCTTGAGGTGTCCCTGGGTGCATAATTGTTAATAAATTAGGTAGACCATCTGTTCTTCATTCCCTGAAGGGAAATAGCAAGCCCTAGGCTGTATTTCTGTAGCAGAAGTTGCTTTCCCCCTTCCTCCTGAGAAGAGTGACTACATCTATTCTGTCTTCTGGAAACAGATCCTGGCCTGTGTATCACACAAACTGTGCTTGGGGGTTGTCCAGGAAAATACCACTTGGCATGGGTCAAATCCATGCTGGGTAATGTGTTACTGTTCTACTCAGTTAAATAGTAGGATGATCAGAGGCCAACGCTCTGTCTGCCACCCTGCTTTGTTTGTTGGAATAGGCATAGCCCCCAGATCCCATCAGTAGGCATTTCCAGGAAGCTATTCAGAGCATCTTGTCTCAACAGTTTGCTGGAGGAGCTGGATAGAGAGACGTAGTATTTATACAGGGAATAAAAGTACAGTCCTAGTAGGGATAGGCACTGCTTCTCCAGCTCACCTGCTTTGGGATTTACAGAGGAGCATGCAGGAATCTGGTACAGCACAATAGAGGTTTTACTACCTCTCTTTTGGGGTCGTGATGCACATGATCACCATGCTAACAGGTAGACAAAAATCCCCTTTGTACTATGCCATCATGCTTTCCTTATATATCTTCCTCCATCTCTGCTCTTGCTCTCTTTCCTTCCATCTCTTTCTAGACGGCTCTTACAAGGGCTGGAGCAGCACAGATTTTGAATACTGGCAGTTCCCAAGAAAGTATAATGTCAGGAGTTTGCTCAGACCCTTTGGTAAAATACATCCTCTCCCCGCCAAGGTAGCCAGAAACTAACAAGATGACAAAGGAAGCTATTCAGGAAAATCTCCTAAATGCAAAAATCCTTTTCCTTTGTCCCCATTGGAACTCAGAAAGTCTCCACAAGCTGTGCTAACTCAATGCAAACACTAATAAGCAGCCAATGAAGACCGATGTCCCCAGAGAGCTCAGTTCCTCAAGTCTAAGCAAATTCCAATCCTACCAGTAGAGTGAAGGGAACCAAAACATCACAATCACAACCAAACACAGAGTCTGGCAACTGCACTAAGGCAACCTAAGTCCATCTATCCTTCAGCTCTCACTTAGCTTTGGCTCTTTTCTCTTTCCAGGGTTATTCTGTCTCCATGCATCAGGACCACATGCTTTGATACTTCCGTCTGCCCCTGGTGCATGGAGACAGAACCTTTGCTCTGCTGCTCCATCACAGCCCCTATGAGACCTTGGACACCTGAGCTCTAGGCGCTCTGAGACAAAAGGATCATTCAAGATACAACAGTTGCTCAGGCTCACCTGTGCAGCAACTGAGCTACACCAAAGTAGCAACTTTGGTGTAGAGGCAGAATGGTCCAGAGGCAGAATGTAATGTGAAGAAAGAGCAAAACTGACTCTACGAGAATTACTTGTAACTTTAGGCAGCTTGGGAAAGATCCAGCTTCCCACAAAATACATGTGTATATCAGCAGTATTTTTCCACACTCTTTCCTTAGCCCTTTACTTTAAATCAGAACATCTGAGGCTCTCACAGCATCCTTACTCAGCCTGTTCCCTCATCCCTATCCCCACCTTGCTAACTCTGAGCCACTGCATTTCTTTGGACATGGAAAGGAAAGGAGAGAAAGGAGAACATTTGTGTTCCCCAGCAGGTGTCAGGAGGCCATCCCTGCAGCAGGGAGATCACTGGGGATTACACAAGCTAGAGGGGAAAGAGCCCAGTTACTTGCTTGATACAGGAGGAAAGAGATGTGAGTGCTGGGTTGCTGCAGAAGCAGATGGGCCCAGGTGAGGGTCATTGCTGGAGCCATTACTGAGTGCAGGTGGTGTTCTGGCTCACGTTCAAACAGGGCTTGGCTCTGGCTGCAGCACCATCAGCCTGGCTCCAGCGTGAGCCATATCCATGGCTGTGCCTGGGGGAATGCAGCCAGCGACCTGCAGCACCGACAAACTGGAGCTGACTGAAGCCAAAGCTTTCTAAAATAGGCTTTCCCAGCAGCCCACTGATCTCAAATACCTGTGGGCTCTGGGCCTCAGAGGCCAAAAGGGGCTCTGGTGAGAGGAGGGTTTTTCAAGAGCTTGAACAGACTCTGTGCTGGCTGAGCATCCCTCCCACAGTCTCTAGGTGTCAGATTAAAAAGCAGCTGCCTGGGAAATAACTTACAAATGCTAGCCCTAATTGAACTCCTGGCAAATATCATGGTAAGGTAAGCTGCTGTGGGAGTTGAATTTTTAGAAGAAAATTAGCAAGGTTAATTTCAACTGTTCTTCCAGACAAGTAATGAACATTCAAACATTTCAGCTAGGTAGACCAGTACATCGGAATGGCCCAAGGGCATACGAAGCAATGGTGCTGGATTTTCAAGAAGTTAGTTCTTTTTCAATACCCATTCATTATGGAATTTGAAAAAGGAAAAATATATGTACATATATATGTGACTGCAACCATATTTAGCTAAGATACTTCGAGCTATATATTTGTTTATGTGTGTTTATGAATGGTATATAATAGACATATTTAATAAAGAAGGAGAAAACAAAATGAAATTATTTAGGAAGCATGCAAGCTGTGTAATTTCTCCAATCATGTTAAAAACTTGCCTATTGCTTTACAAAATGTCTGCATGGATGGCTGTAGTGACAGGGTCCTTGGTCCTTTCACTGTCCCTCTGCACTGCCTAGTCCTGCTGCACAGGCAGAGCAGCAGTGGGGTTTGGTGGTTGGAGACCAGGCTGAAACCTCAGCTCAGCTCTGCTCAGCCTCTCTTCTGCTGTCTGACTCTAACCCTTCTACTTTTGTTCTTCCAGTGGGAGCAGAGTATTCATAGTATCTCCTTTTAGACATCAGATAATTTGGGCACTGGACTGTGTTCTGGGGAATTTCACCTCCCTCTACATTAGCCAGATATGAATCATGGAAACATTTAGGTTGGAAAAAGTTCAAAGATCATTGAATCCAACCACTAACCCAGCACTGCCAAGTCCACCACTAAACCAAGTCCCCAGGTGCCACATCTGCACATCTTTAAAATATCTCCAGGGACAGTGATTCCATCACTGCCCTGGGCAGCCTGTTCCAATGCTTGACAGTCCTTTCCATGAAGAAATTTTTCCTAATATACAATCTAAACCTCCCCTGGCACAACCTGAGGCAGTTTCCTCTGGTTGCTTTTCTTGCTAACTGGGAGAAGAGACCAATACCCATCTACCTCCCTTCAGGTCGTTGTAGAGAGCTATGAGGTCACCCAGAGCCTCCTTTATTCCAGGCTACAGAGCCCCAGCTCCCTCAGCCAAGGACTTGTGCTCCAGACCCTCCACCAGCTCTGTTGCCCTTCTCTGGACACACTCCAGCACCTCAGTGTCTTTCTTGGAGGGAAGGGCACAGAACTGGATGCAGTATTCAAGTTTTGGCATCACCAGTGCCATATACAGGTTTACAGTCGGGAATCTTGTCCTGCTGGCCGCACTATTGCTGGTACAAGCCCTATTTTTGTTTTAAAGGTTAGACCTGAAATTATGAGATTGGAAATTATTATTGTAGGGAATAAAATCCAAAACTTTATATTTTATGTCATAAGTGCAAAAAGCACAAAAGCACATGGCTACTGCAAATATGAAGAAGAAATGTCTATTTACCTAACTTACCATAGTCAAATTTTGAAAGGGCACCACTGCATAAAAGCCCATGGGAGGGAGAAAAGAGCTCACGAAGTCTGACAAGAACGACATGATACGTCTGAGCAAACCAATGGAGATGTTAAAACTCAGAAGCCCCACAGACATCTGCTAACTTGAACATGCAACTGGCAGCTATCACCAAGCTGTGCTCTCATGTGGTTCTTGGCTGTTGCTTGCCTCTATTTTCTAATTCCAGCATGTCTCCTTGGTGTTACTCCTACATGAACTGGCAGTGTTGTCAGAGAAAATCATGTCAGTGCACTGCAGACCATTTTTTGCCTTGTGAAGAAGTTAATTTGATGGATCGTGGTGTTTAAAATAGAATTACAAGTCCCATCTACACAGAGTTTTATATTTTGTACTGGGAACACTGGAACCATGTGAAGAAATCTTCTTCCAGCCATGAAAAAAAAAATCAAGTAGAAGGAAGATGTTTCCTTTCACTGTAGGGAGATGATGTTCACAAGCAGTTGCAATGGATACTCACAAAGTTCAGGGGAAGTAGTATTAAAATATTAACTTTCTTCAGTAGTCACTGAAACAGGTGTGATAAAAAAAGTAGATTGGCCAATCCAGCCTAGTTTTGGGCTCACACAGACTCTCAGTAGAAAGCTGAAGTGGGCTATAATTAATTATCAGGCTAAACAAATTCTTGCAGTCTGCTAATGACATGGGTCATATGGTTACCCTTTCCCCTTCCCCTGTTCTCATGTGGTTGATAGAAATACCTCTTTTTGTACCATCCTATAGCCAAACCATCATGCATGTCTCCTTTTCTGAAATAAAATCCACTGAAAATCCTGAAACTCCTGAATGAATATGACTTATGTCTTTTAGACATGATCATAAAACTCCCCTTCTCATGGGCTGACCTTTGCTATATGTTTTGGGCTATTGGACACATGCATTTTGTCTATAACTTTCACTGTCTTTATGTCAAAGGACACATTTCATAGCATCGATAAAATTCCCCTCTCACTTTCCGTGAAACAAACTCTTAAAGCCAAAGCCTACAAAACAGCAATCCCTTTGCTGTTGCTCTTTAAGCATTGGTCTCCTGGAGCCCACCCTACCTCAGGGCTTACTTTGGAGATGAAAAAGAATACCAAGCTGTCTTGAGAAATACCCACACTGTTCTGAACAGGGTTCAAATGCAGCAGTGTAATTCTGTCTAAAAAACCATGGCTTGTGAGGCAGTCTCCAATTCTGAGCCTGTAGCCCTGCCTTTTGGACAGGTCTCTGCCATTCATGAAATGCAATATCAAGACACAGTTCTGGGAGAATGCAGCTGCATTAATACGCGAGTTAAACAGAGAGAAGCTTCTAGGGCATGGTCCAGGAATCCCATAGCAGCGTGCCAAAACACATTTTGATAAGGTGCAATGCTCTAATAAATACACCAAACACTTGTGATAACTATGTCATTCAGAGGTCCCAGGTCTTATTTTCTGCAATATGTTCACCTTGTGAATAGGATTGAGCCCAACAGTGCTTCGTGGTCTTCAGAGGGGTCAAATAATTGTAAAAAAATACACTGCATCAAGATAATCTTCTCCATTTTGTTGCTTCCTTTCCATTTTTCCTCTAGCTAACTCCCTCTTCAAAGACAGAGATAGCAAATTAACCAAGTGATTAAATGAAAGATCATCCTATTGCAGACAAATAATGCTCTATGAAACTTCTTCAGTCTGCAAATCACAGCCTTCCCTCTAGCAAGTGTTTTGTGCAGTGTACAGCCACTCAATCTGATTATATGTGACTTTGAGTGGTGGGCGGTTTTGTGCTTGTCTTTATGCGTAAAGGTAAATGTCAGCAAAAATGAATGGAGCTTTGGATATTACTGATGTATTTGATGAAGTCCTTGTATTCTCTCTACCAAGTATATGGTAAGTGCTTGACTAGATTTATCAACTGCTTTATAAGGAGCAGCAAGAAACCCATATTAAAGGTTGCTAAGTTACAAACCAGATAAAGCATAGGCATATTTTCAAATTTATATAAGCACCATGCTTAAATTAAAGAGAAGTGTGAGAAGCAGTTTGAGCTCAAGAATAGGTAATGTGCAAGACAGATTTTTTTTTTTCTCTATTTCTCTGCATGGTTTTACTTCCAGCGATTTTTCAAAGTGGAATTACAGCATTCAGAACCTATTACAACATGCCAAGTATGAAAGAAGCAATGCCTAATACCCAGCATGGGGGCTTTTTAATGGTAATACAAATATAATGCAGCATTTCCCTCCCCAAGTCAAGCGTGCTTCTCTTGAATACAATCCTCCTACAAATACAAACATGTGCATCCTGGGTGTACAGGCCCCTGGTACAATGGGGACAAAGTAGAATTGCATTCACAGACAGATAACACAGACGTTAATCCGACGATTGAAGAAATGGGATTTTGAACTGTGCAAATTCCAGTTCAAAGGAGGAATCTTTCTCAGTATAGATGTCTTTGTTATCAGCCCATGTTTAGCTAATAAATGGTTGATTAAAAATGGTATGGCTGTGAGTGGCTTACATACATATTACTGGGTTTGGAGTGGTCCAAAATTATGGCTTACTGTGCTAAAAGAGGTGTTAGGAGATGCTTCTGTTCACCACATGGGGAAGCAGCATGCAGAAAAATAGAGTTCTTTTGGAGGCAACACTTCTTCAACCTACTTAAGTTCCCAGGCTTTATTTTGGTCTCATATTATTATTAGGCATCATCAGAGATGGTTCATGTGTTTTGAGAGCTCTGTGTTTTCTAGCGAGGGAAATGCCGCTGAAGCACTGAGCACCCAGATGAGAGGTCAGGCCACTTGGTGTGAGGTACCTCACAACTGGCAGGTGCTCCCAGCTATGAGCCCAGCTCCCCTGAAAAACTGCAGGAGAGAACAAACTGACTACTTTAAATTATCTCATGGAGAAATAACAATATCTTGCAAGCCAGCTTTTGCCTTCAGAAAGGCTAACCTGAGACATTTATCAGGTGATTATCTCCACATATCTACATTTTCTAAAGAAAAAAAAAATAGAAAGAAAGAAAACCTTAATTGAATTCCACCTACATATGGCCTGATGGCTAGAAAAGGCTCTGGCAGGGGCTGCATAGCTGGGGTACAGAAGCACATTGCCCCTAGGTCTTTTTCTCGTGCCCTGCTCCTTATGCGGATGCAGAGTCCAGCAAAACCAGGCAGAGTTATGCTACACCATATTGATGTCTTCAGGGAATTTACAGGAAAAAGGTCAACTAGGACCTTCTGGCTTCATTCTGGTAGTTAAAAACAGAATAAACACCTGACTTCCAGACTGTGGACACCACTCAGTCTGGCTTTATCATCCCTTGGAGCTCTGTAACATAATGTCTTAATAAAGTAGAATGATGTTGCACTGTACTTTTTCTCTTTTTTTTAGGAGTATTTTCACTTACACGAACAAACAACAAAATACAACCTGATTCCTATCCTCCTATTTAATTACCAGTCTTTCTGTTTCCAAGCAGTTTTAAGGTAAAGATAATTATTATGGAAGTAGTTAGGAAGCAGGAAATACTGTTTTTTTTTAGCTGGGAGACAAAAAAACACTCTGAAAGACTTGTCAGACCAGATGGCAAAACACACCTTAATGTTGCTCAGTTATAGCATGAAAAAAACCAGTATGGCTCTAGATCTAATGGAAGTTCAGGGCATTACTTGGCCCATGGGCTGCCTATGCTCCTGTCTGTAAGCTAGACAGAATACCAGAGACAAAAGTCCTGTGTGTTTGGGCATTGATTAAAGTCCAACTTTGTCAGAGGTACTAAATTTATGTTACTTTTCAGCTGCTGCAACAAAATGCTCATCAGAAATAGTGTGCTTTAGTTTGGAATCCTTTTTGCAGTTGCACATTTTCCCTTCTACTTAGCAATCAGTCTTACCTCTGGAAAGAAGCACTTTCCATCAGTTTTTTATTTTCTTTGTCATGAAGCTTTTCTCCTTTCTCAGCTCAGAGCCCTAGAGAGAATGACACCTGGTGGTTCCTCTGCTGGCGATTCCTTTGTCACTGGTAGGACACTCCATCTGTACCAGCTGTTCAATACAAGGCACTTGCTCCTTGCTGCTCTGAGTAAAGCCAGAGCACATACTTACAGCTGCAATCAAACAGATATTGTTTGGTAATCAATGATTTGAGGGTTTTTTGAAGACATGTTCTACATTTTCCTACTTTTCCTTGCTCTAGGCAAGATTCCACCTGGAGAACATCCAGTAGAAATGAATCCCGATACAAGATAAAGTTTTGGACTGAGCATTGAGTCACTGACTTTATAGCTAGGTGCTCTGTTTTTTCTTTATGTATTTGCCAAGCTGACAATTTAATCTCTCCCTGCCTGTCAGCTCTTGACTGTAAAATCCTTCAATCTGTGCTCCTGGAGATCTCAGCCATCCCAACAACCAGTGTCACTGCTTTGCTCATTTCAGACCTCTTCTGTGCCTCTCTGGTGGTGAACAGATGAGACAGAAGCCTGAAAAATTAGTTTATGGGGATTTTCTATAGTCATCCTTCAATTTTATTACATTACCTGAGTTTGATTCTCTTTTTTTAGGAAGGGAATAATATGGCATTAACCATTATGTCTGTTCTTAACCATGTCACTGGAAATTCCTTCAGGAATATCAGGAAATTAAGTTCTGCAGTTTCTATTTCATAGTGTGATAAAATCATAGAATCATTTAGTGTGGAAGGTGCCTTCAGGGTCAATGACTCCGAACTTTAACCCAGCACTGCTAGTCCACCACTAAATCTTATCCCCAGATTTTAAACACCTCTAGTGATGGTGATTCAACTAGTTCCCTGGGAAGCCTGTTCCAGTGCTTGATAGCTCTTGTGGTGAATAAATGTTTCCTAATGTTCAATCTAAACCTCCCATTAAGGCCATTTCCTCTTGTCCTATTGCTTATCCTATTTGCAATTCTCACTCATTCCTTCTAAAATAACCCAGAAGCTTTTAAACATCCCAAAGAGCAGCATATCAAAGTGTTAAAACAACAGCGCCCTTAAAAGATCTTTCCTTACATATCCATCTTTTCTTTCATTCTCCTTTTCTTCTAGCAAAACCCAAGGCCTTGTGAAAGATGAAATCCCATGGTAAAGCTGCTGCAGCGATTATGACATCAAATCTAATGGGGTAGTCACTGCCACTTCTGAAGTAAGGTCTGCACTACAGGTTTTTGTAAATCCTATAAGGACCAAGGTCATTTGAGGCTGGATTGATTTTGCTTAACTGTGCTTGTCTAACTCAAATTTGAGGCCCAAGGTCAGCCACCCTGCATCCTTCCTAATTCACAGCCTTCCTGGTGAGTCAGCCTTTCTGCAGGTTTCCTTCTTTTTCCATTTATTGGGTAGCAAACAACCTGAGAGGAGATTTGCCATTTTTAGAGAGGTAAGTTAGGAAGTGATGAATCATACCTCACTAATGTGGTGCCTTCTTGCTGGCATGAGTCCTCTACAAGTTGAATCCCTGCATCCCTTAAGTTACCCCTGTAACTTAAGTGGCTTTATGAGGTTCCCTGCAGGAATCTCTCCTCGCTGTCAAAACTCAAGTGAGTGAGTCATGTCCAATGTTACCCACATTAGGCTAAATACAAATACATGCTAACAGAACAAGAGCAAGACTTCACACCCAAATCCCCCTATCTGAACATATTCCTATTGAGATTTTATTTTTTATTTACGGTATTTTCAGAAAATTTCACAGTACTTTGTAAATTACATTGGAGGTGACACCATGTGCATTTTAACCCAAACACTGTGATTTACAGAGAGTTTGGAACTCATTAGGGAAAAAAGAGCTAAATGTAAGATGAGAACAATCTCCACAACTAAGGAGAAGGAGCAGGAGTTAGCATTAATCTTTCCAGCATTATCTGTGATAAAGCTGCAGAGATGTAGCACAGTTCTCTTTCCCTTTTATGAGATTGTGCTCATCAGCAGTGGTTTCAGAAACCCATGTAAAATTCCAAAAGACCTTATTTTTGAAGGAACCCAAAGCAGCAAATTCAAACCAGTACAAGCGTGGCAAAAAAAAAAAAAAAAAAAAAAAAAAAAAAAAAAAAAAAAAAAGATACACAGTGTCTGAGACCCATGCAGCTATAGACTTTTTTTAGACTAGCTGTAAATGGGGAAGAGAAATTTGCACTGTATACTTCTATTCTGTGTAATTTTCCAGTTAAGGTACATTGTCATACTCATACTAGATTTGTTATGTTTCTGTTGAAAACAAAGAAGCCAGATGCAGAGACAGACAGCCCCCACACCCAGAAATGCTCTCCACAGCCATGGCATGGGAGCTGCAGCCTACCAGCAGCTCCCTGGGGGAGGCTTTAATAGGGATGTGCTGAGATTGATGCTGTATCTGAAGCACGTATCCATTTGTGGAGAATTCATACATAATCAGGCCAGCAGGGACCATCAGAAAGCCAAAATCACCAAGCAGCATCTCCATTACAATGTCTAAGCCTGTAATGGTTACAGGCTAATATAATTCTGCAGATGGAGAATCACAAGGGTTTAGGAGCAGTGGGGAATCTGGGATAACTGGAAGTTAAAAATAAATGAATCTATCAAACATGAGATATTTAAACCAAGTTTATGTCAGGAATACAAAGCTGAAAAGAGTCTATTTAGTAACAGACAGATTTAGTCAAAGGTTTAAATTCAACCTAGAAACAATTTTTATACGCACTAGCCTGACCAACAAATATTATGCTGATGAAGCAAACAGATGAGAGAGTGAAAAATCCAGACTCTCTGGTGCTCAGTTGCCTCTTGTTGCCCTGATTCAGACCCTTCCCATCTCCTTGTCTCTATTTAATTAAAGCACGTAAATGGCAGCGCCTGTCAGCTAGCGGCTTTGCATTCTGCAGCCGTCTCTCAGACTCGCTGCTGAGTCAATCTGACGGATGAGGAGAGTGCTTTGGCTTTTGCAGACATTTAGTTGCAGCCTCTGTAGATCTGTGGTGCCATGAAGAAGTGACAGGATCTGTTCCTGTGCCAGGGCTTTGGAGGAGCAGCCTGTAACTGAGCACTTGCTGCTCCATGTGTGTCCATCCTCTGAGCAAACCCTTTACTATCCCTTGAAAAATACATCAGCTGTCTGCTTTTTTTTTTTTCCCTTTTTTTTTTTTTTAATTTATTTTATTTTATTTTTTTAATTGCTTGTAAATTATCCTTGGTAAAGGAAATTTTAAATAGTGCTTTTTTCCCCCTCTGGTAGTTTTTTTCGTTTATTTTGGGGCTTTTTTTGGTCAAATATAACTCACAAATTCACAATGCAGATTGCTGTACTCCAGGGAAAGGTGACTATGGAAGAGGAGTAGGGGATCTGTGCATCATTTTAAGAGAGAAAAGGAGGACATAAGCAGTTTTGTAGAAAAACAAATAACTGCAAATCTTATTATTGGCAAAAAACCCCCAAGACTAGGAAACCAGCTCTGAACTGGGGAAGTACCATTCATGAGTTCATTGAAAAAAAAAAATTTTTTTTTTTTCTGAATGTATTCAGTAACACTGGACAGCTGCTGATGTCCAAGTAAAAGTGATAGAGATAGAAACAAGCTCTGATCGTTTTATTTTTTATGTAGAGCTGTCATGCATCAAAAAACTTCATAGACACCAGTGAAGTCTCCAGACACCAGAGTGGGCAAATGAGTGTTACACAGCAGATGGGGAAAATGAGACTTAAAAAGGCTGAACAGAAGTGGCCCCCATGGAAATACAGCTCAACAACCTCCTGCTCAGATAAGTACCCTCAGCCTCTTTCTCCATCCTCCCCCTTGCAGCCACAACACATCTGTGACAGTTGCTTGTGTGAACATAATCCTGGGGAGCTCCAGCAGGACTGGAGCATCAGACATGGGATCTGTCACCATTTCCCCCATGCTATGCTGTGGAAGCATGATGTCAAGCCTTCCACCTCTGGGAATTGATGCCTCTGAGATGGCCATTGGAAACAAAAGTAGCCAGAATTATCCCGCAAGAAATGCTGGGAATCCCACTGAACTATGTGTCACAGTCCAAACACTACCTTAGGCTTCAGCTGTTTTTAGTCCAGAATATTTTTAGTCCAATTTAATGCAACCAGCTACAAACATTTAGGGTTAAACTCTAAGATAACCTCTTCAAACAACTCTACTCTGTCAGTCACCAGGACAGGGAAGGCAGTAACTGGTAGAGGGCATGTTTCACCACCAAACGAGCTCAGGATGTTGCAGTATTTTTAAAGGAAGCCAATTCTTTGCTTTCACAGCAACCCTTTGAAAAATGACAGCAAGAATCAAGCGTCTCTCTCAGAGAAACCCTCTAGTGCACATGAAATTGAAATTTTGAAATTAATATCAGCAAAAAACATCTACCTGAGAAATGCCATTTTATTTGATGTGCACTAGAAATATGGAGAGGCCAATTTCACTGGCAGTAAGATAGGTTCTTTCCTCTGGCTTTAACACCAAACTTCTCAATCTTAGAAATAATTTCAGACCTTTGACTCAGTGTTAGAAAAATATTTAGTTTTGTGCACAAACCTGACAGAGGGCCAAAATCTTTCTCTTATAAAATGCAGAAATTTCTGGAGTTACTCCAAGGATGCATTTAGTCCCTTCTGTTCAAAATTTAAGACCTGCTGTTTTTCTGACAGTGGAGGTAATTGCTACAGCTGGAGCAAGGCTGTATCTCATCGTCTCCAACCTCAGCCCTCCTGCTATTCTCTTTTCCCTCAGCAGAAACACAGTGAATCCCTCAGATCATGCCAAGGGATGGATCCAGTGCTACATCCTCACCCAGTGCAGCTGACTGGGGATATCTCTGCAACCTGCAGCATTCCACACTGGTTTCCCTGCCGTGAAAATGGGTCAAGACCTCACCCATATGGGTGGCTTGAGGAAATCCTGCAGAGTTTAAGGTTCCTGCAAATATTCCCTCCCTTCCACTAGCCCTGAGTAGCAAGGACAAACTTCTGCTGTGGTTTGAGGACTTTTTCTTCTGCTTATCTGTTGCTGAGACCCCGGTGTGGCTCCTGTATCCCCATCACAGTTTGCTGATTTGGCCATAGAATGAAAAGCAACTAAAGGCAAAGAGACACCTTCCAAACATAACAAGGTAAAAGCCTCTGCCCTGGAGAACTCTGGAAGAAAGAGACAGAAAAAAGGCACTAAGGAGATAATATTAGCTTGTTTGTACAGCTGGAGAGCTGAAGCTCAGAGCTGAGATCTCCACAGCAGTAATTTATGCAAGACCACAGGCTCAGATCCATGGTGGGGTGAAGACCCCTCCACTGAGTCCAACTGCAGTGTCTCCATCACATGGGGTGGTACAAGCCAAACCCCTCTGTCAAGTCTTCCTGTAGCTACACCTGTGTAGCTCTAAAGCCTTCTCAAATGGGAGAAAAATCATCATTTGTACATGGAGATGGGATGTTTCTCAGCTTTCAAGCTTCCTAGCTGTAATAATTCCTTGAGAAACAGCTGTGAAAAGGACGGGATCAAGAGGTGAATTGTCGGGCACAGTGCTAAGAACAAATTGGCAGGCTTTCTCTTATGCCCCTCTGCCGTTGTACAGATACACATGCTCACTCATAAACCCAAATGTCAACAGATTATATTTCTTTCCAAACAGGATCATCTATGAATATATATAACTCTATCTTGAATTAGAAAAATCCATCCGTTTTTCTTCTCCCTGTAGGTACACACATACATATGCACGAGTCTGTGTAGACATGCAGCTGTGGTGCAGTACACTACAAACAAATTGTGGAAGTCTAATTACTAAGTCTAAAATAGAGCGGACTCAAGAGATGCATACCATACCAGCAACTCCCCAAATTCCAACACCTCCATGGCTGTATATATCCATCCCATAAATTTTCATACTTACTGTTACAAATCATTTCAATTTGCAATCTTTCCTCTTAAACTGATTTTAGATTAATCTTATTTCTTCTTATTAGATACATATTTCATGCAGTGTGTAAACCAGTAATCGGCTTGTAAAGCTTACTGGCATCAGCTCTCATCAAAGTGGCAGGCAGAGAGTTGCAGTTAATGGCAATAACAGAGAGGGACTGCTTGCTGGGTGGCAGCACCTCGGCGTTTTTCCTCCCTCCCTGCTGTGGGACTGAAATCCATGAATTGCAAAGCTGCTTGTGTCTTCATAGTCATTATGGAGGTATCTGTCAGCCAGCAGCAATTAATGGCAACTGTAACTTTTAAAGCTGAGAAATGTCAGCACCACCTGGAATTCCTGGAAAGAGAACAGCCTGTGGACTTGTCTTCTGCAGCATGGAAACTTCCATTGCCATGACCAATACACAATCAGAGTGACCTTTTATCATTTTCACCTATTCCTACTACACTTGTTTGCTCACTAGTATGTGTTAGAATGCATGGATTTTGGTATTTGAAGGATTTTTCCAGTTGTTTCACCTCCTAATTGTTGGCAGAGCAGCAGTGGCCCCTAACTGCACGCTGGGAAGCACTATTGCTCAGTCTGCTTTGCTCCTGTTCTGAAGAGTCCTTTTCTGGCCTGGAACAGTTGTGACTATGCAAGTAACAGGAGTAATTTTAACCATCCAAAAGGTAGAAGTCTGGTCTTGCCTTATTCACTTTCCTTAAATAAAAGAAATATTAAATGAACAGCTATTTTCAAACTGCCTAAAATTCTTCAATACTTTAAGTGCAAGAGGAAAGATCAACCAATAACACCATGTTTCAATTTTTCTAACAGGAAGCCCAAGCTAGAAAATTGTCCTGTATCTGTTTCCCAGTCATGTATGGGTATTTCTCCTGGAAAGATATAGTGTTCAACTATAAGCATTGGTATATAACATTTGAAAACATAGTATAGATCAGTCATTTCACACTGGTCTTCCAATACTAGCTGATATTTTCAAGCACATGTTTTAAAATCCATGCAAAGACCATGCAAGTAATTTTGCATGTGTCCTTCTCTCTGGAGAACTCTGGAACGGACCTGCAGAAACAAAGCTTCAATTTTGTATTGATGAATCTGGAAATGAAAATGAGAAGTACATCTTTTGGCTGAAGGGATATAAGGAGATCAGAGATATAATACAAATTATATCAAATATAGAATATTATCTATTTAAATGAATTTTCCCCCTTTTTGAGAGCTCCAGTGTCCTGAATGAATAAGAAGCAGCCTTTTCTCCTGTTCTGAACTCTCTTAATGGCAATTTTAATGACTGCCTACTCAAGTTTAAACCCAGCTCTGTTTAATTACTAAATGCCAATATTTATGGAAGCCCAGCGCATACAAGTGATCATGACACAATTCAATACTTATGGCATGACACAATTCAATACTTATGGTGAGCAGATTTTTAGTAACTACCAACATTGAGTAATCACAGTGCTCGCTGTACTGCCACCAATTTCAGAGGACAATGAACAAGATTTCCTTGAAATTTAAAATCCAGAGTCTCTTCATCCTTTACTCTTCCAGTGACTTTAGACCCAGCATGTAGTAGCAGCAAGAAAGAACTTTGATTTCTTATCCCTGAAAACCATTGTTGAATAGATGGAGTGAGTGATTTTTAGGGTGCTGGGACTGGTTTGTAGGTGGTGCAGAACCTGAGGACATGATCAGCAGGAAGACAGTGCTTCATGCTCTGGATTTTGCACAATAGCTCAGTGATTGGAATATTTGGAGAGCGGGGAGAAGAGGTGGTCAGACTATCCAATTCCCTTTGCCTCTTAAAATCCTGCTTTTCTTGCTAGTAAACTCCAAAGCCCCTTAGAAAATTGGTCAAAAGCAGAAGCACTTCTTGATTTTAAATCCTGTGAGATGCAAAGGTCCTTGTTAAGTGTGGAATCATTTTCCAAGACTTAGATGACTCAAACGCACCTACGCTCTGGTTTTGCTGGACTTTAGCCAGTGGGCACTAGATCCAAAAGCCTGTGAGGATGGTGAAGGACAGACATCATGGAGGGAGGGACTGCACTGGCTAACTTTTTTTCCATGTAGTAAGGGAAAAATTGCAAATTTAGGAACATAAAGGAAGCTGTTTCTGTCTCCTGATTTCTGTACTTACCTGTTTAGGTTGCAATTATATTTACCATATAACTGCATCCAGAGAATAACCTCGGGTTTATATTTTATTCAAGAGAAAACTCTATACTGTTGCAATATTTTATAGTAGTAGAAATGATAGAAATTATGTCAGTAGCTCACACCATTTCCTGCAGATCCTGTTTCACGAAGACATGTTGTAGAGCAATATTCATCTGAAGTAATGAAAGGTGTAAATTAAATGGAATAAAATTAAATTAAATTGAGGAAATATTCATTCTGCCTGGGAATGACCATACGGATATCTAATGCAGTTTAAATAATGCATCCTAAATATTTTCCTGTAGGTAACTTGATTACTGTTCCTGACCAGCCCTATATAATAATGAGATGTTTTCTGCTGGAGTATTAATCAGGCTTTTGCCTTTAGGAGTCTGTTCTGAAGATCTGAAAAAAGATTTCATTGAATTCACCGGGATTTGCATCAGAGACCCGGCTTGCAGGGCTGGCTGATGGGAGAGAGAGTAGCAGGGGAGTGGCCTGCCTGGCTGTAACATCAGCGTGTAACATAACAGAGAACATCCACATGATGTCAGTGCAAAGGCTCATCTGGTCCTGCTCCCTCTCTCCCTGCACATTATTAAGGGAAAGGAGTATAAGAACAAAGAAGTGTGTGTTTGGTCCTGGGTCCGTGCAGGCGGTCTGGTACAGAAGTACAGGAGGGGGAACATCTCTGTATATCCCCAAAGCAACAGGAAAATTCCTGGACTGTGGATCAGAATTAGGTTCATGGTTAGTAGCCACAGTGGACCACTTTTTCATGTTTTTCTTTCTCTTCCCTAAACTGTTTTTACTAATTAAACTCCATGTGAAAAGGCCTTTAAAAAAATCCATTATGCTTTAGCTGCAGGTATCTCTTGTGTTCTCTGTCCTATCCTGGCTTTTTGTCCTTAGGAACAGCAGTGGCTTCAGTACCTGGAATAACTAAATAATAGTAGCATAAATGAAGATTTTTAATACTGTTGTTGTGGAAGCTGAGAGGAGGCAAGCTGATGAAATTCCAATGATTAGTTGCCTGAAGAAAAGAAAGAAAAATGGAAAAGTTTTTCAAGTAGAGGGATGTAGTGAAGCAAGCATAGTGAGAAGCCCTGTGTTTTCACCCAGTGTTTGATTATAACACTCAAATTCTTTTAGTTTCTTTCCAAATGTGTGAAACGGAAATGTTTGTTGTCATACATGACAACATGAGCTACTATGATTATAATCTGTATATTATTTTGAAGGTTTTGATTACAGTATAAAAGCCAAACACATGGGCTTTCTTTGTCCTTACTATAAATAGCTTGCTTGCATTGGCACTGTCCTTACTTAAATGGGTTGAATTAGCACTCATATTTACAAATATGTACATAAAAATTGTTCTTATTGAATGTGCTTACAAGTAATTGTAAAATAGCAGTTATCACCCTCTTTAGAACCCATCCTTCTCTTCTGGCTGTAACTGGAATAACTTCTGATGCTTGATTTTCCCATGCTGCAAATTTGTGCTTTTGCTCAATTTTTCTTTTGTTCAGTGAGACAAAGAATTCATATGACTAAAGCTCCTTTTCCTGTATTAGGTATGGTTATAGCAAATAAAAACTGTCTTATTTTGAACAACATATACATATACTTATGGCTCATATCCAAAAACTTCATTAGCAGTGATCCATGAAACCAGATCTTTGACATGAAGGTGTGAAGAGGATCCTGAAACAAAATAAAAGGGAAGGGTCATTTTTGCAAATACACATTAAATATTTGCCACTGTTTCCAGTATTTGCTGAATGGCAGTGCATGTAGACTTTGGCTTGCTGTGAAAGGCTGCTCTTGCCACCACCTGATAGGGAGAACAAGTCAGCAGTTAAACTAAATGACCCATTAAGCAACAGTATAAAGAGATACAAATGTCTCTTTCTCATTGACTTTGAACAAAGCATGCTGAACAAAAGACAGATATTTTGAAAAGTTATTTATAAGACCGAACAATAACAACCTTTGATCCACAATTTTGTTTCTGTGATTATCTCTCCAGTTCTTCCCTCAACCAAAAATCCTAAGCTCTTAGTCATGATGCATTTTGGCTCCTAATCTCCATATTTCAAGGAATTCAAAAGAGTTAATGTGGATAGTTCACATCTTAATTTATTAAGCAGGTTCAAATCTCTTCAGTACCACTGAGCATATATACTATTTTTTGAGCTTTGGTAGTTTACTCAAAAGCATCACCTTTCCTTATTTCCTTTTAATTGTTTTTTAATTGGGATTATGGAAGTGTTGAGATGTTACAGAGCATGCAGATCACCATTACGGCAAAAAAACAGACAGGAGAAAGTTGCAGTCTAAAAACAGACTACTCAGATAACCTTATTCCCACCCACTGCCATTTCTATCTTAGCCTCATTTTAGAAATATATTATTATATAGCTACTTTCTGTGCATTACAAAGGCAAAGACAATACAAGTGTTGACACTGCCTGTGCCTTGTCTGTACGAGTGAGGTGCAAAGTCAGCAAGAGAGCAGCAGAAGTACAACTGGGAGGCTTCTTAATGGCTTACTGGCACCATATGAAGACTACATTAGTTATTTGCTGCTGACATGACAAGATACTCCCTCAACAGGGATCATGTATTGAAAGAAAAGAGGTATTGCCAGCCTGAAATCTAAACTGCCCAGCCACATACTCTGGTACGTGCCTGTTGTCAGCTTCCTTCGAGGTTTTGTGAAGTTAGCTAACATTTATAATTTATAATAAGTCTTTAAATAAAATCTGTGCATGAAATTAACTAAAAGGATATGCCAAGTCATTGTACCCTCCTCAGCTGCAGATGTTGCCATTTGGCAGCCTCTGCTCTGTATCAGAAATGCCATGTCTAAGACAAGGATATAGATGCTACCATCCCAGCTACCTTTCTAGGGATTTGTATTCAAAGGGGGCTCTTGTGAGTTAAATGATGGAATGAATCTGGATCAAATAGCCAAAATACAGTCAACATGTTCAGGAATAAAACCAGTGCAAAAGCACCTGTCTCCCTACATTTGTATCCATGTCCCTTTGTCACAAAAGGGTGTATCTTTTAAAGGAAACTTTCAACTAGCATGGATTTAACCCTCCAAAAAGATAACTCCATACCCCAAAGGATGGAAGGGCAATTGTTTGAAGTACCTATTAAGCTCTTTTCATTATTCATCAGATGTCTAGAGAAATGTTTTGACTGCTGTAACTCTATATACCCAACTGGCTGGTGCCAGAGTTTCCATTAAATGGGTGCAAGGACTACCTGAGCTGCCTGCACAGGGACAGCCACAGCTCTGTACTAACCCTTATTGACCTATATAAGTGAGGAAAGAGAAAATTATGCATGGAGGAGACCCAGCCTGTCAGTATGTCTGCTCGGGCTAACCTAAAACTTTCATTTACTCTAACTGGAGCTGAACACACTCAGGAATAAAGCCAAAATTGTTAATTTGAGGACAGGATTTCTGCTACCATTTAAATACTAGATGGGGTTCTCTCCCTGAGTTTCCTATTCTGGACTTGGAGGAGGAAGGCACGATTCTGCTGTGGTGATATAAAGAATCTGGAACTGTACAGACAATAATGAATAAAGGTTCATTTTTGCTTGTATGTTTAACTCTCTGCCAGCTGAAGCAGTTTCCTTATCAGCTTCAACTTTGATTCTGGCCAGGTGCCCTGGCGCTGGCCTGCTACATCACTCCCATTCATACTCACTGCCTCAGAAGGCCTTTCAAGATTCCATTAGCACATACCAACTTCTCCTCACTCTCAGTTAAAATAAAAATCAGGACTGTGATTTACACAGTCACTGATTACCTGATTCATCCCAGATGGGCTCTGAACTTGCCCCACAGTGACCTCACAGGAGCACATTGCACATGCACATACAATGAAGAAATGAAATGGTGATTTGAAATTCAGAGGGAGCATTCACGTTCTCTGTTGAGGCTACAGAGGTTTTGTTTAAAACACGGTTTTGTATGAATTGATGGTCACTCTCATTAAGTCTCTTAATCCCCTAAAGTAATATTTATTTACCTTTTCTTGCCCTTTTGCAGTACTGTCATAACAACTGCGTTTTGGTTTATGAAAATGCAAGGAAAAAGAATTTGTGTATATAAAAAAATAAACTTTTCAAAACTGAGTTTTGCCTTGCAAGCAGAGAACTTTCCTCCTTTTACTGTAAGATCAGGGCAGTGCTGTAGTCTCCTTGCCTTCATTTCTTTTGGCCTTTTCTATATCTGTTCTATTATTCTTTTCACTTTCTTACTGAAAAATACTTGTTTTAAAGGCACAAACAGTATTTGTGGGTAAATATATTGAAGGAAGCCAGCCAACACTCAGGTACCATGCATCCTGCTTAAACCCTGAAATCCCAGCAGCCCAAATGTTTTTCTTCCAAAAAAGTGGGGTGAAGTCTCTTGGACTGCCATGGAAACAGGCTGGGTAGAGTTGTCAGAAGGAATGAGAGTTCAACTGTACAAATAATCTGCAGTTAATGTGAATATTGCTCATTGCCAAGGTATAAATGTCATACTTCACAAGAAAAAAGTTTCCAGCAGATGTTCCTGTAATCCTGTTTACTGGATTCCCCGGTTGCATGACATGACTTTTCAGTGTTGTTCATACGTTGAAAAAACTTTAATGAACGCAATTTAAGAAATAATTCATCACAGGCAAGGGAATGGACTAGATGATCTAAATTATTTCCAATTTGTACGGTTTTATTGTTATACTAAGTATGCTCATAACTAGAAGAAAAAAGAACAACTTCTCTGGTGTAAAACCATCCATGTTATTTTTTAGAAAAGTAAAAATAATTTGGTAAACAGTCATGCCCCACAATTAAGTACTTGTACAAGAACTGTGCATCAGCCAGGCTTGGCAAATGGCTCTGTGTGGGAAGTTATGCTGGACTGTGCCCTGGCCTCAGTACACTGCATTTCTTGGGGCATTTACTGTATAATTTCCTCAAATATTGAACTAAACACTATTTTTCTCTTCCTTGCTTACCAAACACAAATTAAATTTGCAAGAAGTGCAGTTTCTCATTCACAGGGTTGTATCTTCTCTCCTTTCTCTCTTCCAGTCTGGAAATTGATTGTAAATTTTGAAAACCTCTCCCTGGGAAATCATCCTTACAATAAAAAGTGGGGAAAGAAAGAAGTAAGCAAAGTATCTGTCTTTACTAAAAGAAAGCAAAGTGCAACATATAACCTTTTAACCCTAGATGTGGTAGCAGCCCTCATGAGTAAGTATTGTGAAAAGAATTTCATTATTTTGGGGGTCCCAACATAAAAAGTACATGGACCTGTTGGAGCAAGTCCAGAGGAGGGCTGTGAAGATGACCAGAGGACTGCAGCACTTCTATGAAGACAGACTGTAAGAGTTTGGGAAGA
>WEIU01014025.1:886334-902111 GCA_013389925.1 Aegithalos caudatus
GGAGAGGAGAGGAGAGGAGAGGAGAGGAGAGGAGAGCTTCCTGTACCTTAAGAGAACACATGGAATAGCTGAAGAAGGATTATTTACTAGGGTTGTCATGACAGGACATCAGGGAATGGTTTCAAACTGAAAGAGGGCAGATTTATATTGCATGCAAGGAAGAAATTCTTTACTGAGAGGGTTGTGAGGGACTGAAGAGGTTGTCCAGAAAAGTTGTGGATGTCCCATCCTTGGAAGTGTTCAATGCCAGGTTGGTTGGGACTGAGCAACCTGGTCTAGTGGAAAATATTCATCTGTGGAGGAGGGATTAGAACTCAGTTATCTTTAGGGTCTTTTCCAACTCAAGCCATTGTATAATTCTTTGTTTTTAGTGCTCACTTTAACTTCCCAGCAGGAAAGTGTAGCCAGCTGTTTCTGTTTCCCACATTTGCCAGAGATATGTAAATTGCTCTGGAGACAGAAGGATCAGTTCAAGCAATGGTAACAGATTGGTCACACTGGGTGCCACAGCTGAAAGATGGAGATGAAACAAATATCATTCCCCGAGACTGTAGTGCTGTCAGGCAGTTCACTTCTTCGTGTGCTATATAACTGATTTTCAGCTACTTCTCAGCAGAACCAACAGAAAAGACTTTTTTTTTTCCCCACAGGTTTCTTCATTCTCTGAATAATTGTAACAAATCCCTCACAATGCATTTTTATCTAACACTTCCCATTAAAATATAATATTTTAATTAAAGAACTTAATGTCTGAAAATGTATTTTAGTCAGCTTTTAATAAAGTAGTTTTGTAATCAAAATATTTTTTAACTTTGTTAAATGTCAGGATTAGATTAAGTCTAAAAATTACGTTAACAATTTTGACAGTATTCCAAGAAGTAAATAAAAGCTGGAAGTTAGATGGAAGCTAGTGGAAACTGTAAAGTACAAATGGAAGTATGAGAGCTTCTGACAGAAGATATTGCACTCTCTGATATAATGTAGCAAACAAATATGCATTTAAGAATTTTAAAATGTAGATATTATTGACTCTGTAATTGCTATCTTTGATGTAGGTACAGTAGATATTTGGTTAGGATATATTTGAAGAAGATAATTTTATGTGCAGAGGACAAACTTCAGGTCACAGCACTTTTTCTTCACAAACTTTCTTACATTTTCTTACATTATTGGATTTCAGGCAGTTATTGCAATGCATATACTAGATAGAGGGAATGCTGCTCTCATTTGGGAAATAAATGAATCAAAGTTACCAATATTTCAAGCAGACTTTACTGAGACAGACACAATTAAGTAGACTGAAGGGTTTATGAATCATCTTTTTTAGATATCATAGCCTATCTTAAAAAAATACATGTATAATTAATTTCCACAGATAAATGAAGTTTTGATCCCTCTGAAATGCAAGCAAAAAGAAGTAAAATACAAATCAGCGTCAGTGCAGGTTAGGGAAACACTTCAAGGCTGAGTTGGCTTCTCATGCCTCCACCAGCACTGCTACCATTCCCCTGGAAAGCAATCCAAATCCAGGCTGGGACATGAACCCAGACAGGCCAAGTCAAGCTACTCGTGCCTTTTCTGGGTCTCCTCTGCTGCACCTACCTTTCATGCTTCTGAAAGCAGTGGGAGTTCCAGGAGGAGGTGTCTAAGAGCAGATTTAGTCCCTGGGCTATTTGTTTTTTTGAGTTAAAAAGACTAAAGTGGTTTTAGTAGAATGATATACACATTGCTTGTCAAGGTTAGATCAAAGCAGCTTTAGTTATATGAGAATAGAAGATGTCTGCACTTGGCAAACTCCTATTTTTCCTCCAGGTATGCTATACATTCATCAAAGAGCAACTTCACAAGACATACTTTCAGCTGTCACCCACTCCCAAAAATATTGCAGCTGCCTTCCTTTCTTCCTCAAAAAGATAGAATGGGGCTTTTCTCAGTGGCAGCCATCCTCCCCACTGTGCAGAGATGGGGACTGTGCTGTGCCATATGAGTCCCTCAGTCTGGGGACAGGTGCTCATTCTCTCCTGTCCCAGTGGTGAGAGGAACAAACTTGCAAGCAGGAGACACTAACAGAACCAGGTGTCTCTCTCACTTTTTTTTTTTTTTTTTTTTTTTTTTTTTTTTTTTTTTTTTTTTTTTTTTTTTTTTTTTTGTCACTTTCCCGTATTTAGTGAGCAGTAAACATGCTTAAATATTTGCAGGGGGAACTAAATTTTTTGTTCTTGTTGTTGTTTGACTAAAAATTTGAGGGTTTACCAAGATCAAACCAATCACTTTCAGTGGGAATTTTTTTTCCATATTGAAAAAATTTAACAATTAAATGGAATCATTTACTCTGACATGTTGAGATCTCAATCTAATGATTGCATGGGCCAGGCACTTATTCTGGATTATATCTCCCAATTATAAGACCAAGTATTCCTTCAGTATGATGGTCTTTTTGTCAAAAGATTTGATGCTCCATAGAAGATGCAATTACCGTACAGTGCTTGTGCAAAAAAAGCAAAATACTCAACTACTGGTGTATGTATAGACCTGACAAAGGAAAGAAATTCAGTACCAGAGCTGAGTAAAATGGCTCATGGTTAAAGAGGTTGTTTTTAATGCTTTTAGTAAAAAAATCCTCTGCTGTGTTTTTAAAATATATATAGTCAAATTTGGAAAGTGAGTATAAGAGCATGATGTAGCCACAGTAGGGTAATAACTTACATGACTGAAAAAAACAAGCACTCCCCACTCTGTCCCCTAATTTTTGTGAAATTGTTTAAAGCTGAGAACTACAAACCCAAAATTTACAGAGCTATTTTTTCTGAAGTGTGGACTATACAGTAGTGATAATGAAAATGAGAACAAACCTCCTGGGACTGTGGTGCTAGTTTACCCTGCCATGTACAGAAACATTTCTATACTTTAAGTATTTTATGTTGTTTTTAATTTTCTTTCATTTCTAGGGAACAACAGTACCTCAGGTCATTTTGATGTCAGATTTTACTTCATATCATTTCTGTATAAGGTGCATTTCTTTTCTTTGGATACTTCAGGAAAACATTATGAGGAGCCTGAAAATTGATTATATGAGCTGTGGCCAAGATGCAGCCTTACAGAAAGATCATGAGCACTTATTTTCCTTGCCAGCAACTATTAAAATACGTAAACTGGCATTTTAAAGAATTGGAGTTGAATGGTGATGACTCTAAATGGCTTTTTAAAGATGGTGACAAAAGTACTTATGGGTATTTTTCCCTACACTCATACAATTCTCTGTCTTTAATGCAGTAATCATAATAAATATTTCCAGACCCAAAGAAACAGAGCCTGAGAGCTTGTCCATCTTTCCTAAGAGTTTCTGTTGTTCTCATAAATGTTTCTCTACAACTCTCTCTTCTCTTGGATATTCTGATATAACCATGCTGCCATAATAAGCACTAACAATAGAAATCAAATTCAGAGCTACAAAACTTATTTTACAAGGAAAACAGATAATGAAATGGTAAGTATTGTCAATATACATTCATGGGAAAAATTGCCTAAGCCCTGCATAGCTCTCTGACAGACGAAGCTTTCCAGTTACTTTCAAATATTCTGTTTAGCATGGAAAATGCAGAGAAGTCCTATTTTCATCGCTGATTAGCTTCCTGTGTGAACCATAGCAAGGTCAGGATCCCTGGAAGCACATTGCTGCTTACCTTAAGCTTTCCGGGAGCTTCCGCCTTGCTTCTGACTTGGGAGATTTTGAAAGACAAAAAGGAAGAGAAAACAAATGCCCTTGTTACCAGGGCTGACCCAGGCGATCAGATCTCTGCCCGCTGGCCGTGCCTTACAGAGCACAAAGGGAGGATTGAGTGCCCGTGGTGACATCTGCACCTCGTGTCATTGCTGTGGATCGCTGCGGGCACACCTTGCTCCCTTGGGCTCGGCACACTGAAGGCAGTGTCAGTGAGCAAGCTGGGGGTTAAAGGCAGCCTTTTAATGTTGGATGGTAATCCACTAATATTCAGGGACTGAGAGAATTTGGCTTTAAGTACTTATTACAGCCTATTTCTGCCTTGGCAGGAGGAGGTGAGAAGTACAGAGCACCTGAAGCAGGGAAGAATGGAGATGTGCCAAAGACCAGAGAGCTCGATTGCCCACCTAGACCAAATCTTCGTGGACTTTGGGCAGCTGTGGGATGGCTGCTCTCACCTGCTTCATGACTTGCTTTTCTTTTCCTGCATATTATTTCCATTTCTACTACTTGTGTCTTTTGTTGCTCTTTGCTCCTTAATATGAATTAATATGCTGCTCAAAGCTAAATATCAACTGAATTAATAAAGATAGGTTATTTATATCTGGTCAGGATTTAAATATCACAGAAAAAAAAAGTGGGAGACTTGAGCAGATCAAGAAATATTTTTGCCCCTGCAGCCCCATGTAAGTGACTAACTGCTTTGATGGCAGGTGCATTGACAGCTTTAGTTTGGATGTGGATGAAAATAGATTGCATTTTGGAAGACACTGCTACTTTATTCAAATTTGCTACACCACAGCTCTCTCGAGGATTAGAACACACCTGACCATGCTGTAACTATCACTTTGTCCATGTGATGTCCATGTCCAACTTAGAAGTTGAAGCTTCTTCTTTTAATTAGCTGCATTCAACAGGACCTGTTTTGTTTTATGCTATAATAATTTCTTGCTGGAAGAGCACAGGAATCCAAGCACCATTCCTACTGGTGAGGAACTTCTCCATCCATTTTGAAAAGACAGGGCTGCAGCTCAATGGCTACAGAGCATTTTCCTTTAAAAGCCTAATTTCTGATCCCTGTTTGACATTGTCAGGAGGAGATCACTGGGAATACTGAGGGTGGCAGGATAGGGGACCAGCATAGGATAGTCCTCACAGCCTGCTCTTGTGCACTGCTGTCTCTGACAGTGAGTCACACCAGCAAATCTTTGGAAAAGTGATGCACTGCCTGCTGCACTGACTACTGGGAAAGCTGCTGCTTAATCCACATTTCTCTCCTGTTTGTCTTCTGGAAAATGCCTTATTTTCTCTTCTGCTTCAGGCAGAAACAGGGAGAAGCTGTTTCACCTGAGATCTACACAAGATGCAGAAGGATTTCCTCTGCCCTCTTCTTATCTGGGACAGTAGAGTCCGATGCATATCTTGATCTGTACTCACTCTTAAAATCATTCAATCACCGATGTCCCAGGAAGTGACTGGGAAATATAAACATAATCCAGGACATATTCAATGAAGGAATAGTTTCTCTTTGCTCTCTGTGTATATGTATATATTTTCTGATGGCTTTTTTGGTCCTCCACCCTTGCAGTAAGGGAGAATATGGACTCCACTCTGAGGACATGGAGTCAAGGAAAAAAAATCTCCTATCTGAGGCTCCTTTTTATAACACAATGCCATATATCACCACCACTTTCTCATTTCCTAAGTCCCTTATTCCACCTGTCAGCACATGCAGCCTCTCTCTTAGGCAAATCATCCCCTATTCCTTTGGTGGTCTTGCAGAGCTCAGAGCCAAATTGAATTATTACATGAGGCTACAACTACAGTCTTAAAAGCCTGTTTACCCTGAGGAGGCAGAAATTAATTGATGCAGACTTGAACAGAGATAGGCAGTCATTTCTCTGTGGGTGAGACACAGAGAGGACAAAGGGATCCCTCAACTTAAAGGTCACAGTTTTGCTTTTATTTTTAGTAGCCACTCTGAAAAACTATTGCACCTTCTCACATGGAAGAAAACCCTGGTACCTCCTCTGTTTTTTTATATCCTCATGAACCTCCTATTGACAGCAGGATGTAACAGCCTACGTAGAGACTGATTAGGTGTTCAGAAAAATGAAAACCGTAAGTCTAGACTGCAGACTCTTGGATCTGGAAATCAAGTGCATGCATGGATGACTCATTCTTATTTTCCAGAAAGAAAACTGTATACTTCCTTTTAGCTAAGTTTTATGAGTAAAACCCATCTCACTGTGTGTTAAGCACATACTATTTGAAAGATCTGGAAATGTGTCATGTATTGGCAGTATATCCTAGCAATAAAATATGCAAAAATTCATAAGCACCATCCTCTCAAACTATTTCTGGCCAAATCTCTCTCAGAAATCAATGAAAAACCTTGACAAGGGAAGTAAAATAAGATATAGTGGATACCAAAGAAAGAAATATCCTTTTCCTTTGGCCTTCTCTGTCTTTTTGACCTAGCTTAAAATCAGCTAGTGAGACATTTATGCTGCATGTGATTTTGGAGAGGCTATAGGTGGACATATACAATAGCTCACACCTCAAACTGACAACCAAAATATTTTTGTATTTATTAAAAAGTCTCTGAACAAGTTTCCATATACACAGCCTTTTTTTTTCAGTCATAGTCCTGTTTTTATGTATTAGAGTGGTTGGACATCAAGAGGAATATTTAATTGTGTCTCTTTTAAGAACTATAAATTGACCAGCCTGTCTGCCAAGTGTGAGATGCAAGCACTGTGAATTTATTGTCTGTTTTCTGGCTCTGGCACCCATCTGTCATGTGGTCATGGCTATGCCCCTACACTTTGTACCTCTCCTTGACTTCTGAACAACTCACTTGGACAGCAAGCCTTGCAAGGCAGAGTTTCCTGCTTACCATGTGCCTACTCCAGATCCCTCATGTTACCTGGAGGTTAATGAACATAACGTGAATGGTGTAAACAACACACCAAAATAGTACATTTCACTGTTATTTCATCACACTCCAAACATTCTTAGACCTTGGTCTCCAGATAATAATTTTGCACTGATGATAAAACAGACCATTTGTAGATTATATACTTATATAAGCATTTACCTCCATCATTATTGAGGGTTGATCTCCTGATATAGGTTTCCATTCTTTCTGGCCTGCTGTGGTTATTTTTGCTGGAAGATGACTGCCTCTGTTCCCCTGTCTTTCTTACAATAAGTCACAGCATGATGCTACTGCAGGCTTTTTAGTTGTCAGTCAAATTATACCACCACAGAAGTCCAGGTTTTTTTCTTCTGTGGATGATTTAGGCAATAAATGCTTTTTTGCCTCCTGACCATGATGCTTCTTCTATTTATGTTGGAAAGATAATGGGATGATGTCCAGTCTCTGTCAAGGCACAAATGGTAGCACTGGTAACATATCCATAGGTAATGCCTTAAATAGTATAATCCACTGGCAGTAAAACCTTTGATTACCAGAAGAGAGGTAATTCAAGAACCTTGAATTAGAGTCTATATTGAACAAAGAAGAAGGAAAAAGTGCAGATTACTATTAGTAATGATCAGCATATGATGGTCTTTATTGTCAGCTAAAAGGCTGGTACATTTTCTACTGATCAACATTTAAGGAACTCCAGTTTCAGCAGCAGATCTGCAGGAAGTAACATCAACATGGCAGTGACCAGATTTAGTTCTTTGTGGCTTATCCAAAATGTTCTTATTAATGGAGGACAGACATATAAGCTTTACTTATCACATTTGATAGATAAATGGGAATCCAAAACCAGTAAGTTGAAAAACTTAAGACTGAGACTTATTTTACCAGTCTTAAGATTTGTGGTTTTGAAACAAGGAGAAAGTTCTTAAACATGCCTTCTTCTTCCCATAAGCAACTGCTCTGTTTTTTCTGGATTTGCCTTAATATGATTATTTTTCATTTTGATATTGCTTTCAGGAGGAGGCTGGATTGTTATTACAATTCGTATCTTCCTTTCACTAGTCCATCAATTAGAGGTGATGTCTGGAAATGAATAATCATTTTCATACTTTGCATTACCACTGCATCCTCAGCTTTAAGAGGATTCTCTCCCTTTCATGTTTAGATCTGGTATTACATTTTCTGCCTTATGCATCCTTAAAAGACCAGAAGCGTTTTTCCTCTGCTTTTTAATTTACTTAGGAAAAGCACATTAATTAAACAGTTAGATTTGTTTGGTTGAAGGTCACACATGATATTTATTTAGCTGGAGGTTTATCTGCTGTCAGAATAACTCACTGGAGAGATCACAATTTGATAACAATACTGGTCAACCAATGTGACCTTCAACAGGACCACCTGTGGTGGACCTTGTGAGCCTGCCTGTGGCACTCATCCCTGCCTTTTCTGGCATGATTTTATATGCTACTGCACCTCAGGCACACAGCATGAAACTTCTGTCAAGCCTTCAAGAGACCAGCAGTGTGATTCCAAAAATGCTGGTAAATATACAAGGTACAACTCAGAGATTGCCATGTTACCTCTTCTTCTAAGGATTCCAGGACTGTAAATGAGGGAGAACTGGAACAACCAGACAATCAATTTATGGAACACTGAAAAGGTCAAGATATTATAATATGCTGTGTTGCACTGAGTCTATGGGATATTAAAATTCAGATGGTTCATTCTTATAAAATAATTGCAGTTCTGCAAATACAGAAGCACAGATTTCCACTATGGTGGCAATTACACAAATAGATCTACTCCAGTTAGTCTGAGACAAACATTCTTGTGTGATCCTCTTTGGAGTTTGTATATTTGGAGTATTAAGTTATTCCACTCAAGCAGAATAACTTAACCTAATAACAGGGATGGAAGTCTTCTTGTCTTCTTCTTTCTCATAAATAAAGTGATGAGGAAACATTAACAGTCAGATAACCTTTGCTAACCTTTTAACTTCAGCTGTTGATATTACAGTCAGGAACCTCTGTTAGAACCTTCTTACATCTTATTTTCTTTCTTTCCTTTCTGATCCTTAATTTGCACTTTACATTTCAATTGTTTTGCTGGGTTAAGGAATTTTGCCACTGAATATTAGCTTTACTTTGACAAGCGTCTCTTATTTTAGCATACAGAGCCCCAGAAATTTAGCTAGGAGCCATTTTGATGTAAGGGAAGGACCAGGTTTCTGGTCTCTATGATCCTGTACCTCTTACAGGCTTTTGAGAAAAAACCCTTTCCTACAGGATGTGATTTCTAAACCTCTGGTCATTGCTAGTCTAATTGACCCTAAGTAGCGCCCAACATTTTTTTTTAAATCATTGCCAAAATCAGGACCTACAGCTACAGCTGAGGCTGCAGCAGAAACACATGGAGGAGAATGGATATGTATCTTGCAGAAAATACACTTCTCAGTACATCCCTCCTCTCAGTGCTTGCTTATACTAAGCACTAAAAGTCACAAACCTCTATACACAGCAGAATTTGACTATTTAGAAAGGAAATAATTTAGCCAGGTAACCTAGACAGAGAATTGAGGTATTACTTCAGGAGAAATGAGGAAGGTGATGACTGCCATTTGTCTTCTTCTACAGGAAGAAATAAGTCCTGTCCCAAACTAAAGCAGGAGTTGTAGGCCTCTTGCATTGCAATTACAAAGAGAGTTGAAAGAGTATACCGGAAACACCTTCTGAGTTAAAATACCGCAGATCAGAAGACATCTGATTCATGTGAGAACCAAAGAAGTGAAAGATTAATAAAGGAAGTAAAACCATGTCCATGTCCTCCCAAGATGTTTTCTGATATCCATGGCAGAATGGTGAATTTGACAGAAACATATTTATGTCTGCCAGACATATTTACAGGTATAAGAAAAAATTCTATTTGCCTAAGAAAACTCTGTTTTCAGTAAGAAAGAGATGGAAACTAACTTCTAATGTATAGAAGCTCTTCTGTAAACAATACAGAATCATTCTTCAGGGTACCTTTACCCTGTGTAACAGGAGGCACATGTTTTGTAACACTTTTTTATTTCTGTATTTATGATATAACTGTTTTGCAGTGTTATTTTAACTGAATTTAGCTTTCTTTCTGTTTAATGTTTAGACGTTTGGGTTTTTTTGGCATTTAGAAGCAAGTCAACTGGAGAGCATTTACTTTGCCATATGAGGTCAAAAAGTAACAGCATGGAGTCAGAGAGGGTCAATCAGCAGTTGGGTATCCCTTCTGTTGAATGCAGCTGGTATAAAACATACAGGGTCTGGGGCTAATAGAAACAGCAGAAATTAGGAAAATGAATTTTCTAGAAAAGCCTGAAGTATAGAAAACATTGAGCATGCTGTTAAAGAAGTTGTGAGTTTGGCTCAGGTGACTGTAGAGCTTATCCCCTCTTGAGTCATATTGCAATACAAGATATTGCATATTGCAATACTGCTAATACAAGAAGAAACAGAAGTTTAAACCACTTTTTCCTGTGAATAGGCTGTTTTTACATACTTCTAACAGATTGTCCATTTTTTTCCATATAGATTCTTTTGCAGCCATAGTGTGATAAAAACCAAAATTGTTGAAAAATTCAGCTGTATGTGAAAATGACACTTGGTAAAAATGGTGCTCCTTTACCAATATTAAAGTTGTGCTCTCTTTTTTGAGTAACTCCAGTTTTTTAGCAGGTATTTGAACATAAGTAGTGAATTAATCATAGATATGTCCTTCACCATTCTACAGAAACATCTCCACTTTGAGCTATTTTGGAAGCGCCAGTTGCACTTTGCAGTGCCTTCTCCACAAACAGCCAAAAGTAAAGGTACTGGAGACTCTGTCTTCACTGAGAAAACTCATTTCAAAACTTGCTCAAACTGTTATATCTTCAAGAACCACATTTGTTGAGGTGCTGCAGGGATGCCTTGCATTTCAGCAGTTCTGTTTTCTGTGCCTCACTGCGCCCCTGTGCACCTTTGCAGGCAGCCAGGCCTTGACTTCCCCACAGGGCAGAGGACACGATGATCCCCAGCTATGCAGAGATCCAAGTGCAAGGTCAGGCTTTCATTGTGCCTCTGCTTCAAGGTGGTGTCAGTGTTGGAAACTGGGGAGGGAATGTTCCCCTCCTTTGTTCTCAGTAACTCCCCATGTGCTAATTAATGATGAAGTTTTACTGTCTGCACTGCTAAGGGACATAGATATGCAAAGGTTTTGCCTACAGGGCATGATAAAGACATTACAAGACTATATTGTGAGTAATTAGGATAGAACATATAAGTGAGAAGTTGCTGATCAAGTGAACATCCTCCAACAAGTACACCAAGTCTTATATGAGCTCATTTAAGAGTACGAATAGGCATAAATTGCCAAATTAAGTTTGGCAGACAATTTAAATTGTGTTATTTCCTAATGCTGGAATACTTGACTTTGTATTTTTCTTTTCCCATGAACGTGTGTGGGCATGTGTTTGTGTACACATAAACAGGAGATCAGTTGCCATGATTTGCTTTCAGTGGGGATTACAGCCTTCTGGGGACCATTACTTGAACCTTAAGAAAAAAGCTATGGGTCTTGCAGACATTTTGGTGAGGAGTAGGTGATAAGACATCACAATGTAGACAGGAGTTTTCCAGAATACAGGAGGTGTATCTATACGTTAAGAGAAATCTGGAAACCACTTCAGCTATTTTTTTTCCCAAGGCAAAACACAAATTCTCTCTCCTGTTTCCTTTCCACAATACACATTCTTGTGAATTTGCCCACGCCTGGTGTTATAACAAAAGAATAGAAGTAACTTTTCAGATCACATTGCCTCCCATGAGATTTTCCTGCCACTTGAAAGCAGAAGTGCTTTAGTCTCAGGTTCATGTGCGTCCTTGTAGATAACACGGACATGCCAGTGGATGGTGACTCCAGTATCACACTTTTAAATGGAACATCCAATTTTTCAGTTGGAAAACACAGCCCCTAATCATTGATGACTGTAATGTCAACAGTGTTTCAGAAAACTTTATAATAAGCTCCTTTTAGACATTTATGGGAAAAAAATGCAGAAAATCACCTAAAAGGGCCAATGATACAGAAAGAATGAGACTATCAAAACCTGAAAGGAGGATGGTGCTTACCAGGTGTCTGCACTTCAACAAAGAAGGGGTAAGGCAATCCTAATAACAAACAGATGATCTGAAATGTCTTATCCAGTCATTCTCCTGATTGAGACTATAATTGTCTATTCTTGATAGACTTTTCTTTCCCCTTTCCCTTTCCCTTTCCCTTTCCCTTTCCCTTTCCCTTTCCCTTCCCCTTCCCCTTTCCCTTTCCCTTCTTTGAGTTTGGACATTTCCCCTGAAGTGCATTCAGTATGCTACCTCTCCTAAACATGCTGTGCCCATGGTTTTGGAATACATGTGGAGTACATCTAGGCTTTCTCCTCCTGCTGTGTACACACTCCAGTGAGGATGTGGCCTGGAGCTTAGGCTGGTGGCTTTGGACAACCAGCTCATCTTCACCTTCCACCAGTGCTTTCCTTCTCCTGATAAGGCAGGAAGGGACCAACCAGGGCATCAAGGACTTGGACTCACACTAGGCTCAGCACGGTGACAAGCTGGAAAAAGTGAGGAAACCTTTCAACTGGCAGTGGAAGGAGGAAGTGCTGCCACAGTGCCTGAAGAAAGGTAGGCAGGCAGGGAAGGGTCTTTCAAACAGCCACAGCAGGTATTTGGGGGAATGTAAAGTTGAAGTGCAGAGCTGCAAATGGACTTCTAGTTGTAGATCTGGAAGGAGTTCTGCACGTGTCAGTTACTTGCCCTGCCCAGTATCTCTGCAGAAAGAAGCCACAGAGCTCCCTTAAAGGTTCACCTGCAAGATGTGAAATGCCTGAGCTTTACCAGGTTGTTCTCATCTAAAAGCTTTTTCAGATATTAAAGGCTCATTTGTAATATTGCATTCAGACAATATATGATGTGTGATTCAAGATTACCATGCTTTTCAGACCATGTTAAAAAGGTTTTGCATTTTATTTTATAGCAGAAAATACTGAGAATATTCAGAATGACTAAGTTAAGATTTTGATATAAACTTTAGTATTTAGTGTTTGGTATTTAGTATTTGGTGTTTTCAATCTTTGCTGTAGCAAGAAACTTTTGCTTTAATACAGCATCCTTTGGGGATAAAGAAGCACATTCATCTGCCACCACTTGACACCAGAGTCATATAAACAGGTTTTTGTCTGAGATGGGGATTTAGCAGACAAAAGGTGCTAATGTATTTGACTAGCAACGTTTAAATCTTCATTATTGATAGTAGACTCCTTTATTCTTTGTAATGAGGTCACGTGTCATATGGTGATGTAATTTTAAAAGGACACAGAGATAATAGATTAGTTTGCCTTTCTAAGTTTGTCGCTGTTTGGTCATTCACTTACATAAACATATGTTAGCTAAGATAATTTATTGTATTTTTTGTATAATGTATTGTATTTAAATACACAAACCAAGATACTGCAATTTCAAATTATTGTTTATCCTGAAATAAATTTAATCTCATGTCAATGATATCAACATACTTGTTTGTAGCTTGTAGCTTTGTAGAAGAAAACTACAATGTAAATAATGTGTTGACGTTTCATATATTAAAGGTATAACTACGTGTTTTTTTCTAAAGACATCTGAGAATCACCTTTTTAATCTTCACCGTGGTTTGTTAGTCAAATGTTTTGTAACAAAGGGAAAAATAGAAAATTATGCAAAACTACAACAGCCATTGCAGAAAATTCTTGCTAATAAGTAAGCTTTCAAGATATTTCTCTGCTCTGGAATATCACTTCCTACAGGACTAGAGGACTGGTTACTGTTTTGCTGTCAGACTCAGGCTCCTAAAACTGCTTGAGGCATAAGATAACATGGTTAAGCCTAAGAAACAAAAATATTCTATTGTTTTGCAAAACCTTTTATGAAAAAGACCAGCAATCACAGAGTAGTCATTAGCAAAAAGGAGGTGGGAGCCTTGAGCATGCTGCTGTCTGTTTTGGTACCGGGGTCTGCACCTTGCACTGACAGAGTGGCTGAGCAGAGGTGACTCGACCACCAGGTCTGATCTTCATGCTGGCGAAATGAAATTACTCCACACCATGGTAAAAAATGTTAGTTCTGTCAATATGAACTGCATCTACATTAGAGGCCTCTGCTGGCACATCTCTGCTGGGTAAAAATTACACCTCTAGCCCAATTAACCTTTCAGGGAGAAGTCTTGCAGCACAGAGACTGCCGAGATAACTCATTGCTCTGTGCCTTTCATGCATTGAAAGAAATAACCTCCAGGTTATCCACTCCAGGGATTGTCATTTCTGAAAGATGTCGGTCACCTGGGATCTTTACTCAGGTATTTGTAATTCTAATTTTAAGATACTCAGCCACTCTCTTGTCTCACAGCTTTAAGAAAAGGTAGCCTCAGATGTCCCATTATGTTTTATTGTGTAAATTATGGTTGAAATCTATCCTTATTTATTTTCAGGAATATTTCAAGTGATGGTGGTATCTTGGTAGGAATATTTCAAGTTACGATGATATTTGGAAAACTAGATTCCTGGACAATGTGGCTGTCAATTCCTGACTTTGGTCAGCCCTTTAAAAAGTCTTTCTTATTTCTTAACTCTAAGCTCTCCCTAGGCTGCAAGCCACTGTATATTTTATGCCTCTTGCTTTCTTAAATAGAAATGGCTAGCTGAAATGTCAGGCATTATTCAGAATGGGGAAATACCACACAGCTCAGTAGGAGAGGTTTTTTTTTCTTTTATTTTTTACTCCTGCATCCAAACATGCCTCCAGCAGCTGATTCCCTCACCTCATGAGGTAGTTTCAGCTGCAGCTGTACTGACCAGCATTGATGAATATTTATACAAAATAAAGAGCTGCAAGGCTTGACTGGTTGAGGAAGGTTATTTTGAGGACCCACAGGTATCGTGGGAACCATCATGCAAGCCATCTTCCCTAAACCCATGACTTGCAAAGTGGTCTTCCTCTGGAAAGTATATATTCACATTTTTACTCCAGAAGGGGCTCCTTTTCTTCATAGCCATTAAAGGCAATAATCTGAAGACTTTTTTTTTCCCCACATCTCCCCTTTCTTGGGAGGTGAGGCACATATAGTGTTAGACTGCAACAACAGAGCAAAGATGGGGTTTCCCTGTGCTCTGCAGGCAGGCATGTTTCAGAGCTGGAATAACTTAGAAGCCTCATTCCACAAGCAGAAACTTGTGGAATATATTCTGTAGGGGTGAAAACCCATCCTTTGGGTGGTAGATCCTGAATCAGCTGCAGCACCTGATTCTGCTGGAGCAGAGAGAGGGCTTGTGGTGGGAAATGGTTCATACAGGAGTGGGGCAGAGCAGGGCAGCATGTACTCACACAGTAAAGGTAAAGGTGGGGACAGATAGGACAGACTGAAGTGATGGCAAAGGCTGCTACTCTCTGTCCACCCAATCAGGCCAAAGTCTGCATGTGCCTGTGAGTGGCAGCTGTTGGCTCAGCACTCTCCACAGTTGGGCTTCAAACGGATCCAGCCTCCAGGGTGTCCCGCAGGCCGAGCTCACTTCTCAGAACAGGCAGGCTTGACAAGCGCTTCTATTTATGAGTAAGGGGCACAGGTAGGATGATCTGTGTCTGACCTGTTTGTACTATTTTTTTATTTTTTTAGTTGCAATATAAAAATTGTAATTTCTGGGCTGGGGTGGTTAGGAAGTTTTCAACCCTTCCTCGTGCATTTTATACACTTTTTTCCCCTTCTGTCTGCCCTCACCGCTCACATTACAAGCTCTTAGAGGCCGGGGCTGCCTCTTATCCGTGTCTGTGTACAGCGCTCATTGCAACTGAGCTCTGTTGAGGCCTTTGGATCCTGCTGTTACGCCTATAATAATTCATAGCGCCCAGGGCTAAACACAGCAAACGCGTCGCTCCCTCGCCCCCCGTGTCCCCGCGGATGCCCGTATCTCAGCGCACCCGCGGGAAACTTTTGGTCACAAAGGCACACCCAGCCGGCCCTGGGCGGCGGGGGCAGCGGCGCCCGGAGAGCACGGCCCCTTTAAATTCCAGCTGTGCGGCGGGGG